>JANHFL010003597.1:118094-129157 GCA_032468155.1 Oxyrhabdium leporinum | reverse complement strand
TTTGCTGCAAGGAGGCAAATTGCTGGGAGGCAGAGGCAGATTTTTTCCCCCTTCTTTTCCTCCCCAAAAGCTAGGTGTGTCTTATACTTCGGAGCATTTTATTCTCTGAAAAATACAGTATATGATTTATGTTGTAGTCACTTATCTCATACAAGTGACTCTGGGCAGCTTACAAGAATAATTAAAAAAACAAAAATCCATGACATAATAACCCTACTTACCAAGAAATGAGCACATTAACAATAGCATGTATACATTTATTTGGGTGGGAAGAAAATCACTAGGATTGATTTTAGTTAGGATTGACAGCTGCAGGTAGGAAAGTAGAAATTACACTTTTGTAAATTCAGTTTTTTCTAACTGCTTTTTGTTTTGGGTGAATTATTTTATACTGGATCCAGCTTTCAATACCTCTATCCAAAGTACTTTATAGTAAATGAAAGAAAAGGGTTTATTTTTTAACTTGTGAACTACTGTATCATTCTGATACTTTAGCATCGTCTTGTATTTTATTCCTGTCTTGTCTGTGAGAATTGATCATTTCCCGATAACATTTTATTGTGCTTCCCAGAAAATAAGGCTGTTGGAGTAATGAAGCCTGGCCATGCATTTACGATAGAACCAATGATCTGTGAAGGTAATTTGCTGTTATGAATCTAAGGAATTCTGTTTCTAACTAGAAATTTCTTGAAATTAATTTGGGAGCTATATGTATGAACATTTCCTAGTTATTGGCGAGCTGCTATCTTGTAAGCAAAATATATTCCAACTGTTGAGCAGAAACCTTGCTGCATATTTTTGCATTGTTACATCTTTTCCTCAAGGTACAAAAGATTGTATCCAAGATTGTTTTTATGTTATGTTATAAACTATCTGACAGTCTCCCTAGTCAGTTCATACTAATATATTAATTCATACTAATTTCTAAGAAATCCGTAGTGGCAATTTGCTTTTTAAAAATCTGCACAATTGAATTATTAAATATACTTTTGAGTTTTATGTATGTAAATAAAATTATAAGAGGTCATCGTGTTAAAAGAGTTAAGAGGTCCTCCTCTCCCTTTTTTTAAAAAAAAAAACAACCTTCCACAAATTGGCATATATTGGATCCTTTTGCATATTTTTCCAGAGAGATAATTTGTTAAAATATATAAACATTGAGTAATAAGAATGCAAGGAAGCAGAGACCATAAGGATATGGAGCCTATAAATGGTTTGTATTACCAGGGTAATACTCAGAGAAGAATATGTGAATAAATGTTGTCCAGATAGCAAAACTATTCTAATGATCAGTGGACCGGGAAACAAGTTTTTCCTCTTGGTTATTAAAATAAACCTTGGGAAAAATGTGAGCATTAGCTAAAAGATCAATCTGTGCTAAAAGGTTGTCTTCTCTGGGGAATTGATTGAAAAGTAGCTTCTGAACAGCACCAATAAATGTTCTTATGTTGGCTTTGGGACAACCATGACTGGATGCTTGAGAATCTCCATAGACGATTGCAGAAGCTGTATCTGTTACATTATATTCATTCTCTGTGTTGAATCTGTTTTTGTTGTCTTCATTAGGTGGGTGGCAAGATGAAACTTGGCCCGATGGCTGGACTGCAGTTACCCGAGATGGCAAGCGGTCTGCTCAGTTTGAGCACACACTCCTTGTCACAGATACCGGATGTGACATCTTAACCCGGCGGTTGGATAGCATTCGTCCTCACTTCATGACCCAGTGCTAGAATGAGCCACGTGAAGATCTTGAAATGAGCATTTGTGCTATGCATTTTACTAATGTACAGGATGGAAGGGGGATTTTATCACCTGTTTTCTTGTCATTGCCTATAGATAAGGGAAATGCAAATCTGCACCGTACAACTCGGAAGAATCTGATGCAGAGGACCCCGACACTGTTTGAACTTTTTAAAAAGAATTTCCAAGTAGCACCCCTTTGTTTTCCTTTCCATCCACCAAAAGAAAACAACAGCAAAAACAAACAAAAAAGCTGGGATTCAGATGATTTTGTCACTGCCACAGTTGTCAGCTGGTGTACCTAAGACAATGTTTTCATGGTGAATGTGAGAGCTTACTTTAGGTTTTGAACTTTCCTTGTTCCAAAGGCAATCCCTGCTTAGCTTGTGCTGCAAAGGCAGTTTTAAACAGGCTAGGCTTTCATCTGTTTACAACTCAGAGGTGGCATTATATACTAAAAAAATGAAACTAGTACCGTGTACTAGTCCCTCTAGTCTGGAACCTTGCTGCCTTTCCTTCTACCATTTTGGTTGCCTGTGTTGTAATTGTACACAGAAGTACAATAACCGCTAGTTAATGAAGAGAGTTTGCCTTTGACCCCCCAGGGGTTCTCTGTGAAAAGCCGTGAAGTGAGGCAGGGAGGCCAAAATTACTGAGATCCTGCCTGGTTTGAGCTTTTACCAAATTGCAGCTTTAAGATGGGTAGCGCTTGACAGCCAATGAGGTTCTAAAATGTCACTAGTAAAAAGCTGTTATTCCAACTGAAATAGACAAAAAAAAATACAAAGAGTTCCCATCTACCATGCATAGTAACATTTGTGACTTTATATGACTTCATTGCCATGATCAAATGTTTGTCTACTGTAGGGCTCACTTGATACGATTTCATCACGGGTACCCCAAATGATACTTTGGGATTGTGACATGCAGCTGTCGGGAACTGGATCAGAAATGGTTACTTTTTAGTCCATAACAACTGAAATCAGCTTCACTGCAGATTAAGGAGGAAAACTTTGCCAGTGCTAATGAGAACTGAGCCAGAGGCAGGAAAATAAGATATAATGCTGCATGTTTCCCATGGCACATTTTATCACGTAATTATTTTTCTTAGGCATTTGACAACCCAGGTGAAAGTGCTGTTGCAACTGGCCAATGTGATGCTTCATGGCAAGGAAGCTGTTGTAGCAAAGATAATGCCTTTGAAATGTGCAAGATTTGAAAATAATTCATGGTCCAAATAATTCATAGTCCTGGAAATAATTCATCTTTCCCCAAAGGTCCTTAGACCAGCAACAAAGGTGATAGTATGATAATGTCCCCTCATACTTTATATGAATTGGCTATACAGATTTACCATAGTTGATGTCAGGGAAGGCTTAATTTTGTTGGCCAATGGCTGTCTCCACCTAGCTTTGTATTCTGTAATGAGAATGATTTTTCAACCACATTTTTTATTCTGGTGCCTACTTCACCCATACAATGTTGAAGTGCAGCGACAGAAATGAAGACAAATAAAAGTCATAAAATCATGGGCATAATATGCTCATTTCTGCTCTGTGTTAGTTATAAAATCATTGTAAGCTGTTTAAATGATCTCGGCTTCCATCAGCAGCATCTGACTTTATTGTTCTTTGGAGGTTTAGAACAGGTATGACAAAAAGGGTAACTTACTTATTGAACGGGGATTAGAAGTCTGGGTGGTTGGCCTAGAGTTTGTTCTTTCTCGTGTGTGTGTGTGTGTGAGAGAGAGAGAGAGAGAGAGAGAGAGAGAGAGAGAGAGAGAGAGAGAGAGAGAGAAAGAAAAAGTGCAGTTATGACAGGGAAGCTAAATGAAAGTGTTGTTGTTGCCCCGAGAGTCATGCTTTGCTTATTCTTTGGGCACCTGGAAAAGACATTTGTGGGGGGACAAGTCTTTTAAAAGGCTGAGTCTAAAAGAGTATAGCAAAGGGTGTATTGGTAGATATGGCGCATTGGTTAATGAAGATTTGGCAAAATGGAGCTCAGACAGAAGACTACTGAAATGTCAGTACTGCTCGAGTTTCGTGGCTTTTAAAAGAAAGCTGAAGATCAATGTGTACCTAATTGAGCACTGCAAAATTCCAACAGGACAAAGTTTCCAGAAAGTGGATCTGAATTTTAAAGCAAGATTGTGGCAGAACATTGAGGCGCCTGCATCAGAAGGAGGGAAACTAGCAACAAAGGGACTACGCCAAGGAAGTCAAACGGTAGAACAGAAAAGCCACCAAGTTCAGATAGGGACCAACAGCAGCAGAGAAAATGTGCCAGATGAGGAAAGATGTCATTAATGCACCATTTGCAGTTTTGCTTCTAGAACCAAATTTTGGATGTACTTCTAATTTTGGCTTTATTTTGGCTACATCCATATATGTGAGTTGAATAAACCTCAGCTGGATGAGAATAAGATGTAAACCATGATTTACAAGCCTTTGGTTGGTTTCATACAACCCCCTTAAAGCTAAACAAATCAAACTACATTATGGCTTGATGTGATAGTTGAACTCCAAGTTGCCTTTACCAAAAGAGCTGCTAATTAGAAGCATGTACTGTATGCCAGCTTAGTCCTATACTTACTGCACCACGTGAATTAACCTGGTTTCCCACAATGATAGTCCAAAATGTGTTCACAAGTTCACTCCCTTTCATTTCTTGGATTTTTTTCCCCAGCAATAGCTTGAAGCACATTAAATACCAAGACATTTTTAGAAAACAAATGATAGCTGCTCATAGCCTATAGTAACTTTGCTGCCTCAGATGCAAAAATTAGCCTCACTGGATCAGAGTATTGACTCTATGACTCTCCCTGACATTTTGGTTATGGTAAATCCACTATCTCTGATTACCTAAAATAATAGTTGGCACAATGGGACCAACATCCCCACCTTTTGAAGAGGAGGAGACTGAGAAAGTTCATCTGGTCTAAAGGTTGAAATTCAGATTAATTTTAGCACACCAGTCTGTTACATGTAGCTTTGCTATTCACGTGCATCTTCACCAGATATGGTAACTGAGAAGAACCTTTTCGCTAGGAGATAAGGAGTTTTAGGTTCCAACTGCTACTTAGAAGACATTTCCTACCAAACCCCACTTCTGGTGACCAGAAAGGTTCGCAACAAAACCAACCACCACTATCTCAGCTTATTTGTGAGAATGCCCCATAACGTTTTCAAAACTTCAAACATGTTTAACATTCCAGAAAAATAAGGAACCTTCAAATTGTACCCTACATGTAAAAAAAGAAGAAGAAAAAAGCCACACCTGAAATTACTTTGGAACAGTGGATTTAACAACGGTGAAACCCAGTTCCAATTAGCAAAAAAATAGTTTCCTTTGTAATCTTATGGAAACAGCTTTTAAAATCTTGGTGATGTCTTAGGCCGCTGGAACTGTCTTATCATATAGAGAAATCTAGAAATTGTCAATTGTGGTCTCACATTGGCAATTGGGAAGGCTAGAATGCAACATATATTTCTGAGCAAATATTAGTGAAATACATGAGTATGGGTAATTTAGATCAATTGATGGGACTTTTCTGTTTATTGTTACTCCCCCATTGAATAAAAGCTATAATAGGTCTAACTTGGAGCTGTGTTATTTATTCATACAGTTAAATTGTTCTTGGAAACCACAGCCTATTCACGCAATCCATAGTTATAGTAAGACTTTTTTTTTTTGCTTGACTTTCATTACCTCTATTGAAACAAACCAGAACTACAACAGAATCCCTGAAGAATTATGGGTAAATCTGAAAGGGAAAAAAAAACAACCTTCTTACATATATCCTTTTAAGATAATGACAAGTTTTAATCATGATTCTTTGTCCAAGGGGAGAAATACCCTAAACCGATTATTAGTAGAAGTATTAAAAAGTAGTTTCTGATTTTAAGTAATCCTAGTTTAATCTACAGTTTGATATTTCCTGATCCACTAAGATGGAAAAAGTTAGATTGTATACAGTATAAAAAAAACAAAAACCAGCTGGTGTGTGCTATTTTAAGGCATGATCAATGCTTTTAGTTGCAGAGGCAGGTTCCAACTTGATTATTACAATTATTTCAAAAAGTGTTGAAAACTTTTAAACATTTCTTCAGACCTTTTAAAGTTTCAGAACAGTTCGGATGCTGTAAAGTGAAAAGAAAAACAATTTCAAACAGTGTAGTTAACACTACCACAAAAGTAAGATTTCGTATTGTATATTTACTAGAAAGAAAGATGTATTTTTCCTCAAATTATGCAAGACTTGGCTTATAGTCACCAAGAAGACATTTTTTCCGGTAAATAAGACATTGAAGAAAATTAAATTATTGGAGGTAAATAGAGAAGTATTCTGAATTCTAAACTTAAAGTACTTTAAAGAGAAATCAAGCTAACATAAATCAAATAATTGTTTGTACAGTCAAAGCAAAAATGCTCTTATGACCCTTCTCCAGCCTACGCACTTTTCAGATGAGGACTACAATTCCCAGAATGCTCAGCAATGCTATCTATTTACATATCAATCTCAGCAGTTTAAACAATATTTTTCCTCTTTACTTTCCTTCCTACTGTAGCTACTCTTTTCTCTTTTCCCATTTCCAGTTTTTATTTCATCATTTCCAATGAAAGGAAAGGAAGAGAGAGAGGTTCACGGCACCAACTGGAGGATTTTTGTGCACCATATTTTATCAATATGTTTTAGAAGATCATCTTAAATTCATCATATTTTCAGATAACTAACATTACTTTATAGCCCTCCATGCATTCAGCAACTCTTCCCATCAAGTGCAACTGAACAGTCAAATTAATGAGTTTCTTTCTGTAATTCACCCTTTGCCCCCTCTTTACCTGTTTGAGTTCCCCTCCTTCTACCCTCTTCCCAGTGTAAGATTGCAAGGAAAAGACCGAACATTTAAATTTAAAATGAAGGTTCTGGTCACCTGCCCCTCTCTCAGGCATCCAGTCTTATGGCCCATGAGAAAAAAACTCTATAGCACAAGCTGTCTTTTCTATAGGCAAAGATACCTTTAACATCTTTCAGAGGGAACTCTGCTCCCTCATCAGAAGAAAACACCAAGAATTTTTAAATGGGTCAACTCAAAACCTTGGAAAATACCCCAGCACCCAAACTGGCATACTGATATCACTTCTCATTCAAAGGCAGGCAGTTGATCCAAGCAAATCCATTTTATACTTTAAAAAAAAGTATAAAATGCCTGATATTGCTATCAAAAAGAAAAGAAAAAACAAGCCCCAGAAAAAGGATGCCAGTTGTACAGTTGAAATACTAAATGGTAATCTTTGGCCTATCCAACTAAAAATTGAGGGGTTATCGCTAAAAAAAAGCCCTATATAAAATTGTGTTATAAACTTAACATGCAGGAAAACACTTACCTCTTTCCAGCATGCATAAGTTCAAAAGCTTCATTAATTTGCTCAAAAGGTAGAGTGTGGGTCACAAATTCATCCACTTTTATTTTTTTGGACATGTATTCAGCTACTAACTTCGGTATGCTGTCCACGCTTTTCCAACCTGACATGAATTAAAATTATTACTTAATGCAGAATCAGCACAACATCTTTACAACAGTATCAGGCAACAATTCAAAAGGTAGAAAAATGAATCTTAAAATTCAAAACTCAGGTCTTCAACCACTGTCAGCCTATAATACGACTAAAATGGTAATCAAATCTCTAATATTAATCTTTATTGTAAGTGCAGGAAAGGTCATTTAATTTTCTTTATAAGCAACAGTTGTGCCCCACATAATTTGTGTGTTGTTTTAAAAATGATGTATCTTACATAGAAGATAATCTAAGGATTATACATTCTAGAAGTTATAGAAACTTTTTTTTAGAACATGGGAGTATAACCAGTAGCAACCTCACTATCACTACTTAAAAGTGCTGCCAATTTTGAGTTTCAATTTAATGGATTTAAGCTGGAGAAGAAGGGGGGGAAAAGCATGGAGGAGATACTATTTTGCTGGGCAGAATGTAAGAAAAAATATTTGGGTATGTCTACTTTAACCAGACACATTTTCTCCACTATCTACATACAGTTCCCAACATATTCTAAAAGACATATGTAGTCTTTAACATCGCGCAAAGTTTGGCACCAAGAATACGTTAGTGAGAAGATATCCTATTTTCAATCAAGACAGAGTGGGACTGAAATGCTAGTCCTTGCAGGGGAAGCTCTTCAGATGTTGGAGTTCCAACTTTCCAAGTACTAAACTGGCAATGGAGACAATCCCAGCCCCGCAACATCAATGGTTGTATCCCAGCACAGCTGTACCTCCAAAAGCAGTCCCTTTCCATGTTCGTCCAGTAACCAGCTGGAATGGACGGGTAGCAATTTCTTGACCAGCGCCAGCAACTCCGACTATCACACTCACTCCCCAACCTTTATGACATGCTTCCAAGGCTGCTCTCTGTTGAATGTAGAAGGGAAAACGAGGCAACACATTGAGATGACACAAGAAACAGGAAAAGCCATAGCTCAATGAGGGGGCAGAGTCAGAATTCTGAGAAGACATTCTCCATGCTCTTGTAAAATAGCTAACGTAAGATTGTGGCCAATCACAAAACAAATATTTAGCAGATTCTCAGTTAATAACTGAGTTAATAGTTAATAAGAGCCGGGGTGGCGCAGTGGTTAGAATGTGGTATTGCAGGTTAATTCTGCTGACTGCCAGCAGTTCGAGTCTCACTGGCTAAAGGTTGACTTAGTCTTCCATCCTTCCAAGGTTGGTAAAATGAGGACCGAGACTGTTGGGGGCAATATGCTGACTCTGTAAACCGCTTAGAGAGTGCTGTAAGGCACTATGAAGTGGCATATAAGTGCTAATGCTGTAATAATCCCATACCCAAAGGGCTATCAATACAAAGCTTAACATTGCCTATTTTCTTGGAAGGTGGAAAAAATTACAAGCAAGGCACTGATTACACATACTGCACTATCACAATATTGTAAAAGTATTCTTGTAAATAAGATGACACTAGAGACCCATACTTTCTAACATACCATCCTCCCATTTCACTTTGTTTTGTATTTAGAAGAAGCTTTAATAAAAATAAAATTGGTGGGTCCACAGAAGAGGCCTCAGATTGTGCTTACCATCACACCGACATTCCCGATGCATTCAAAGGAGTAATCTACTCCACCATCTGTCAATTCAACCAGGGCTTCCTGAATAGGTGTCTTGAAATCCTTGGGGCTGATGCATTCTGTAGCCCCAAATTCAATGGCTTTGGAAAATTTGTCCTTGTTGAGATCAACCCCAATGATCCTGGATGCACCGGCCACCTTACAGCCCATGATAGCTGCTAGCCCAACTCCACCCAAGCCAAAGACAGCACAGGTAGAACCAGGTTCAACCTGAAAGAAAATATAAGCCAACTAATGACATGGGGAAAAAAGATACAGAGAACAATTCTTACACAGGGAAAGTTCAAGGCTTCTCCAAAAGACTAAGCCAAGCTGTAGTCCGTTTTTAAAACTGACAAGTGTAACTTCTGTTTTAAAGTTAATTTGGGTAGGGTCATCTATCACAGGGCTGTCAAACTCGTGGCCCGTGGGCCGGATGCATCATGCACTGGCCACGCTCACGCCCAGTTTAGCAAAGGGGGAAAAAGTCCCCACATATATCATGTGACAATGCCATAATGACGCGAGTTTGACACCCCTGATCTATCACATTAAACTATATTGTGGTTAGGTTTCTTCTAACTCTGGGCCATGAGGAAAATATGCAGAAAGCATTACGCTCAATCCATAGCCATGGTCTGTTCTTAGTTTCGCTATCCCGCAGTGGCTTTATACGTCACTTTAGCCTGAATTAATAGTCGGTTTATTGTTAAGCATTATTAGTCTACCCGTGTAAAATAAGAGAGGCAGGAGAAAAAAACGACATTGTCCCCAGGGCTTTTTAAAACAAAGAATTACTGTGGAAAATGCAGCCGTCTACCACTACAGATTCAGTGTCTCCTCTTCCAATTGGGCCATGCACACCTGTGCTATTATATAAACCAAGAATGCCAGAAATCACAGGATGAAGAAAGGCCGGGCTATTGGTCACAGAGAAGGAAGATTAGCAAAGCAGATTTGCTCTATGAGGGGCGGTCTCTAAATAGGATATATAAATATAAATTTTAAAAAATAGTTTAGGATTAAAATGACCTGGTAAGAAAATGAATTGAGAGGAAGCAGATGTCCTACCTTTGCAGTGTTCAAGGCTGCCCCATAACCTGTAGAAATTCCGCAGCCCAGCAGGCAGACTTTGTCCAATGGAGCTGAAGAGTCTATTTTTGCCAGGGAGATGTCAGCCACAACCGTGTATTCTGAGAAGGTGCTTGTTCCCATGAAGTGGAAAACTTGCTTTCCTTTGCAGGAGAACCGGCTGGTACCATCAGGCATCATTCCTTTTCCTTGAGTGACTCTGCAGTGGGAAAATTATATCATTCATGTATCACAATACGTTAAGTGATTGGCAGGCTGCAGTACAGACCTAAAACCCTAATTTGGTACACTGTGTTTTTTGTTTAGCATAAATCTGGATTAGGCGCATCATACTGAGATGAAATTTAGTTATAAGCTTTGCAGACTATATGAAACAAAACCCATGTGTAAACCACGGATTAAGATTTAGCATGCTGTGTGAACCCAGGCAATGGTAGCCAATTCCACAAGCCACAGGGCAGGCAATCCACAGTGGGCATGAACCCCTCAGCCACATTTTTGTAGCTTCCAAACAATCCCAAATTATATCTATAAACACTAATGGGCAGGTAGATGTCTGTAAAAATAAGCTATGCAAGTAAGGAATTCATCCCCCCCAATGAATTCATACTGCCACCAACAATGTGACTTTTAGAGGCAAGTCTTGCTTCCAAGGTAAATCAAACCACTGCTCAACCTTTTGTGTCAACCAAACCAATGTCTAAAACTACTTCCCTGCTTGGCCAGTGTCTTTGTTTGGAAGCTAAAAACCAAATTGTGATCTCTGTTTATAGAAATCTCTTGTGAGTAGGGCTTAAGGCCACTCCAATCTCACTGAATATATACAATCTTTATCAGCATTAAGGCAGCCATTGTTTGATTTAACTATAATTCACATACTGTTGCGGAAAGGATCCTACAGGTTTTATGTTGCCTTACATATATTATTTCACTGGTGATCAAGGCATTGATATTATCTGCAATGAAATGTCTACAAGCAAACAAGCTCAGAGAGCACCAAGGCTCAATTCAACATCCATCCATCCATCCATCCATCCATCCATCCATCCATCCATCCATCCATCCATCCATCCATCCATCCATCCAT
>JANHFL010003597.1:66027-84589 GCA_032468155.1 Oxyrhabdium leporinum | reverse complement strand
TTAAAATGCATGTCATAAAAGCCGGGGGGGGGGGGGGGAATCTTCCCTGACCTGGTTTTACACGTCTCTCCTGGTGTAATGCTCTCTACCATTCTGGCTTGGAATTACAGGATATTTTACTTTGGAAAAGAACTTGCCAGAATGTGGTGATCCATCCCACATATTCCCGTGGCTAGAGAATGACCTCACTCATAGAGGAATTTATGTGGATACTAATTAGGAGCTTCCAGTGACTTCTTTTTTATCATAAATTATTATTGTTCAAGTAATTGAGGTTTTGCCTGAAAGAAACATCTGTGTTTTTCAAATTTCTATACAATCTGCTTTGATTACTCAAAAGAAAACTTCATATTCTGGAAAGAAATTTTGAATTATAACATCTGTGCTATGTCAGTATTATAATTTTCTAGTTAACATGGGTGATTGCAACTAAATACTAAAAAAAAAGAAGTACGACAGTTCATAAGAAACATTTTTTATAAAAAGCAAATATATTCCAAATTCAGCTTAGTAGTTGATTAAAAATGCAACAGCGTAAATATTCCTGGTAAATCAAACTGGTTTTTTTTTAATGTTTGCTGCCAGAAGCTGGGTTATGGTTTTAGAAAAAGAGTGAATGAGTTCCCAATGGTAAGTTTACCCATTACTGGAAAGGGACATAGTGTATGTGTATACACAGAGTGTGGTAGATTCTGGTAGGCCCTGCTTGCTGCCTCTGGGGAGCGACTGCACCTATTTCTCTACCCATAAAAGCCACTGAACCTTACACATTGGCCTTACATTTATCTAGTTGTCTATGTTGTGAAAATAATTTGTGAGAATGCACACAATTTTATAAATCCCCTGTCTTAGGGGCACATAATTAACCAATGATGAAAAGGGAGGGGGGAAGCTGATGAAATAGGGAAGGTGTACAAAACACAGGAATGTTAAGCATGTTTATAACTATATTTTGCCTAATTTTTCTTGTTGTGTGGGACTGCCTTAATTTCAGGGTTGTCTTCCTTGTGGGTAAATTCAGCAGTAATAATCACACATGGACCAGAACGGGGAGAAAAAAGATAAAAAGAAAAATAATTCTGCTTCTGTTGACTGGCTTATTGAAATATATATGCTCATAATGCATTTCAATGGATTTCAGAGACAGAAATGATGGTTTTCTATTTTTCTTCCGAAGAGACTTTAAAATGTCAGGACGCAGCGGATGCTGAAACATCAGAAAACAGTTTATATATAAATGTGGTTATTTCTTTTCTTAGCAAATTTAAGAAATTTTATTTAGACTGAGAGTAAACCCAGCGATAATAACTATTCATGATTATTTTTATCAATAAATTAATATAGTAAGAACTTCCAAAGCAGATTAAAGGAAGGGTGAAAAAAACAGAGGACAATGGACTAATTCTGCCAAAATTAAACCTTTCTAACATGCCATTATTTCTGTGGAAGAATTAATAACATAGAGAAATCTGTATTCTCTTTTGCAAATGAGGCACTCCGCTACTCATCTTTTTTGTATAGCATAAAAGACAGCCCCAATAACAACTGCAGCTTTCTAATAGAAAGTATGAGGAAGAAATAATTTGGTGGTGTAAATGTTCACACAAATATGCAGAAGCATCAGTCTTTCCTGTGACATTTCTTAATCTTTTAGATAATTATCAGCATTGGTTTCAGTTGGTTACTACCTTATTGGTGCCTTTATTCATTAATAATGAACTGAAATACATAGTTTAACTGATTTGTCATCTTTAGCCAAAATTTTCAGAATAGCTAATATAATTAAAATGGCAACACAATTAATTTCTCAGTATAAAATGGCAAGTATTCTCAAACTTTAATCTTAATCTAGTCTCTATAAGAAATGTGAATCTCTGGAGTGGAATTTTTAATTCAAGATGCAGCCACAACAACATGAACATCTCTGTAACCTCATCCCAACTGCATAACTAAGCAAAGTTTCTCCAAACTCTCTTAGTACAATTTTCTTCTTTCTAGAATTTAGGCATCTTGCCTGAAACTCAAAGGCATGAAGCTATTTTGAAAAGCTGTTGGCAAAACAAACAATTCCTCAATATGAATTTTGACTTTTAATTACGGTATGTGAGTACTTAATGCAGTTCATTATCTTTTGGACCATATTTATTCATTTTAAGCTGGGGGAAAAAAAATCTATTTTTTTAAAAAAGGAAGTCTTACCATTCTCCCGACTTAAGCAAATCAAAACCTTCGTTGATTTTTTCAAATGGTAAAATGTGAGTAATTAATGGATCTAGGTTAAACCTTTTGTTCATGAAATCCGAAACCAACATAGGAACCGAATCTTTACTTTTCCAGTCTGAAAGTAAAAAAGGATAGAAAGATACTGCATTGATTTTACAAAGTATTTAAAATACACTTCTACAGCTTTTCTTGAGGCAGTAACTCTTAATATGATTGGACTAGGTGTCATGTGATATCAGATGACCTGCTGATCCCAGAGTTGAGGAGTTTACTATCAATTGAGGAATTTATGGTGTAAATTACAGACTTTTTTCTGTATTGGATAACCTGTGGACTCTGTTCAAATTTCTATGATTCCATCAATTTCTCATTCTTGAAATTCTGGTTCTCAGAGGGCAAGGAGTAGGAAACAACCCTTTCTAAAGCTCTTGCTTCAATATTTGTTTCTATGCGTTGAGGAAAGCATTAGGGAATCTACAATATTATCATGTCTGTCCTTTGTAAAAATTACTGGACCATCATTGTAAATCAACCTTCCTTAACCTAGTGTTTTCCATAAGTGTTGGACTTTAAAGATCATGTTGCCTGAGCAATGTTGGTATTCAAGTCTGGCATTTCTGGAGAATATTAAATTGGGAAAGGTCGATATGAATAAGTAAGTAGTAGCACCATATGGCTGCATAAGGAGTTTGAGAATCTAATTCTATTTCTTATGGATTTTTCTCTGCCTCTCAGTACAATTTGCATTTATATAATGCAGGAGATGAATCATTGGTGCTCTGAATTAAAAAAAAAAAATAGAGCTATGAAAGTGGCAATTGGCATATTCCCCAGAAAAATTCTACTGCAAAATGTTTAAACTCTTTTTCCAGCAACTCTGCTACTTGACTTAATATGTTATGCTCCCTGCTACTCCTGCTTTTAAGTTTTTAAAAACATCCCTTGAAGCAGTCAGATATTCCAGTTTATATCGAGACATACTGAAATTCTGGTAGAGTTTCTGAATCCTGTTTTACTTAAACATAATCATTTACGAAATTTTCTATTGTGTTTGAATTTTGGTGGTCCTTTTAGTAACTAGTTTCAGGAGAAGCAACAGTCTGCTGGTTGTTGGGTGTCCTCCAGCTGTTCAGCCAACTTGTAAGTGAAATTATGAGCGCTCTACTCTAACTTTTCTTGAAGGGCAATTGGGCTTGTGAGTAATAGCAGAACTACATCTGATTCTATGGTTTAGTGACAGAAGATCACGTAAAGTGTGGGACAACCTTTTGGTGGCAGGAGGCTACATCTAATGGGGGTATGGGGTGAAGATTGGGTCAATGATGCATAATGGATGGATGGGATGTTTAATATAGGTTGACGAAGATGGGATTTTCATTTTTTTTCCTTCCACATTTATTTCTGGGTAGACTTCAGTAAGTATATTTATTTCATAAAGTATGCTAAATCTATGAACATTAACAGTTTTTGTGTGTCTTTTGCCTCAAAGTAATAGGAAATCATATCATTATTTTTAAACAAGAGTGGTCTGTCAAGATTCCAGTGACTGCAAACAAAATGTTAAGAACAAATCACAGTGTCTAGGTCCAATATAGTGATGACAGAACATTCGATGCAATGAGCACCTTCCTCATCTTGTGCTTTCCAACTATGTTGAAATACAACTACCGTTGCTGCAAATGAAACCATAGACAATACCACTTGGAGATGATAGAAACTGAAGACTAAGTGATTGGGAAAAAATGACACACAGGATTTCAGCTGTTTAGGCATTGGGATGACTGACAATCTGTAAGCTAAGTTGGTCTTGATCTCCATCGCCTATCTATTATATAATGAGTCATGGTGGTGCAGTGGTTAGAATGCAATACTGCTGGCTACTTCTGCTGCCTGCTGGCTGCCTGCAATTTGGCAGTTCAAATCTCACCAGGCTCAAGGTTGACTCAGACTTCCAAGGTCAGTAAAATGAAGACCCAGATTGTTGGGGGGCAATATGCTGACTGTATAAACCACTTAGAGAGGGCTGTAAAGCTCTATGTAGTGGTATATAAGTCTAAGTGCTATTGCTATATTATACTGGTAATATTGAGCTTCCCATAGTATAGGGTACAAAAGAGAGAAAGAATGTATTAATAGCCAAATAGGGGCCCTACCTCCAAATAGAGACCCTTTCCAAGTGCGGCCTGCGAAGAGAAGTCCTGGAGAAAAGGTAATCATAGAATCCGTAGGGGGTACTCCCACAATGATGCACTTTCCATAATTTATTTGGCAGGAATTCAAGGCAGACAGCTAAAGTCAATCCAAAGACACATACACGACATTGTCAACCCTTTTACTAAATGCTAAATCAGGCAAAATCTCTAAAGAACAAAAACAAGCTTTGTATAACATAAGGCAAAAGTCCCACTGGCTTGTCTAGCTGTGTGTGTATGAATGTGCATGCCTTTGAGTTAGTCCTGGTCTTGATTGGCTGGACAATCCCTGCAATTTTCATAGTAAGCTTTTCAAAAATGGTTTACCATTGTCTTCTTAGGGCTGAAAGGGAGAGACTGGCTGAGGTCACCCTAATGCTTCATGCCTAAGGCAGAACTAGAATTCATGGTCTCCTGTATCTACTATGGTGCCTTAACCACTAAACCAAACTGGCTCTCCTAATCACATGACTCCTTTACCAAATTGAAAGGTGTAGTACGTGCTGTGACTATATGTAATGGGATGTAGAAGAATTACAGTAAGCAGTTTCTTTGCCTGCAGCCATCCTTGTTGAGGTAAAAGTAGAGTACCCAGGCCCTATTTCTGGTTTCCCCAGATTAGATCCCTGCTGCATTTTGTTACTTAGCACTCTCAATTATGCAATGATTATTGCAATAAAGCCCACAGAAACGTTGGCTTTTAGTAAGAGATAACTTCTTTCCCATGTCCCTTTTAGTCCTTCCATTGTGGTACTACCTTAATGCACATACCATGGTTTCAGGTTTTCCAATGACTTCAAAGGAATATTCTACTCCATCACCCCCAGTCAAGTCAAAGATCACTTCATTGATGGGTTTCTGGTAATCCTGGGGATTGACACAGTCTGTGACACCAATTTCTTTAGCCTTGGGGAATTTATCCTTGTTGATATCAACTCCAATGATTCGGGAAGCTCCAGCTTCCTTGCAGCCCATGACTACTGAGAGACCAACTCCTCCGAGTCCAAAAATGGCACAGGTAGAACCAGGCCTCACCTTTGTTAGCATAAAAAATACATACATGGAGAGTTATCGTTATGTACTAACAGGGTTAATGAATCTCTTTTGGTCCAAAGATACAGTAGAACCTCTGGTCACGAACGCTTCTGACCACAACCAAATTGGGCTCCGATCCAAAAATTCACACAATTTTTTAATCTGGTCACAAACACATACTCGGGTGGCGATCAAACATGACCCCTGACCCAGAAATTCTTGAAGACGAAACATTGGAAGATGAAGAAATCGCCAAAGTGATGGAATGAATAATGGTCATGACCAGAGGTTCTACTGTATGGACCAATATGAGTTTTGAGAGCATCTCATGTGTATTATCATAAAATGGATACCATGGAAAGAATTACACATTCATTGAATGGCTGCTATAAAATGGGACCAGTCACAAATATCTACTTTCTCCAAGGCTAACTAGACAAATTATTTTCCATCAGTATCTCTAATCTCCCCCAAATAATCTCTTCTACCTTTCAACTTGTCTTTGCCCTGGCAGGTTAGTACACTTTTAAAGTCTACACTGACCTGCAGCCACCAACATTTTTATTTTATTTTCTAGAAATGTCTAATTCCATCATGGAATTAAAATGAAGTCAAACCATTATGAGCAGATATATAGCTCTATAGCAGGGTTGTCAAGCTCATGTCCCGTGGGCTGGATGTGTCACATGCTGATCCCGCCCCCGCCCGGTTTAGTAAAGGGGGAAAATGTCCTGATAGTCACGTGATGCCGCCGTGACACCGGGAGTTTGACACCCCTGCAATATAGCTTCATAAGTGACATGTCCTAGAACAGTGGTTCTCCACCTGTGGTCCACAGGCCTCTGGGGGCGCGCAATGCCATCACAGAGGGTCTGTGAAGGCTTGAAGAAATGTTATGATTTAAATCTTGAGTTAAGTCTTGTAGGTCCGTGGCCATGGTCCGTGACCACAAGAGGTATTTAAAGTGAGTCTGTGGTGAAGGAAAGGTTCAGAACCACTGTCCTGACCTAGAATATGGAGATATCAGAAGCTTACCTCTGCAGCATTTAGGGCAGCACCATAGCCAGTAGAAAACCCACAGCTAATAAGACACACTTTTTCAGGAGGTGCTGCAGCATCGATTTTGACAACTGAATCCTTGTGTACTACAGTATATTCTGTGAAAGTGCTGGTGCCAACAAAATTGTGCACTGGTGTTCCTTTGTGAGTGAATCTACTTGTACCATCCTCCATTAATCCAGACGCTCTGTGAAGGTTCAGAAACATGGCAGGGGAAATCAGAATTATTGGTCATGGGGTTATCAGGCATGACAAGAAAGTGCAGTAGTGCCACAAGTCAGAACAGAAACTCACCGATCCTTCTTGCAGAGGTTGCCTCTAGGATGTGTACAAGTACAGCATACGCCACATTGTGGGAGAAAAAGTGGAATGACTTGGTCTCCTGAGAATAAGAAAAAGATCGTCAATGGGCCTGAAACTACCAGACAGTTAGTGGCAGTATTTTACCAGCACAATAGTTGGCAGGAAGTTAATTCACCTCTAATTCAATATTTCTATGTTGGAAGATATATCCATCTGGTTCAGTTCCAAGTCGGGAGAAAGACACTGGAAACATGGAGGCTGATTGGAAAGATGGTTTAATGATGAAGCAGAACCACCAAGCACATGGTTTTGGTGCAGCTGACCGTATGGAGTTGAGAGTGAGGGGTTTTTTTATACCTTCTCTTGGGCTTTGCACTTGAGCAAGAACATGTATTTTATTGGCTGTTGTCAGATTCCCATGGGGCCATGTAGGGGTTATGTAGCGGTCATAGCTGGCTCTATAGGTTGTCTGAGCTAAGTTTGGTTGAAGTTTCTGAGGATGATCCAATGTCCTTAGGAGATTGTGCAATATAGCGAGCTCTGTGTCTTAGTAGGTTAACCCTATTATGTCCTAAAGGGTCTTGTCTTAATCCCTTCACCCTGGAACAGAAGGTCTTTTGTTTTGTAGATAGGCTGGCCCAGTCGTTCTTAATGGGCACAAAATATCTGCTGGGGGCAGGGAGCTGGGTCTCTGAGTTTCTGTCTCCCTTACAATTTTTTATTTCTCTTTTAGGGGAAATATTTTATCCTGCCTTTTTAAAATATTCCTCAAAATATTTAATTCTTCTAGGAAGTAGGGTGGTGGCTTCCCACACAGCCATTGTGAATACATGCCAGATGCTAAGCCCATGTAAGGATGGGTTGTAAGTCAGTCTTTTCAGTGCATTGTGATTTCTAATGGTTGTAAGTTGAGGACTATTTGCAGCACCTACTTATGAAACAGTGGTGAATGAATCCACACCCTCTTCCTCTACGACAAACTTTCAAGTATTTGAAGACTGTAGTTTTTGATGAAAAATATTTTGCATATATATGGATATTGTATAAATATCCTTCTGAATTATGCTAAGCTATTCAAGCATACTTGTTGGGCTTGTTTCTAATATGCATCTATACCTGATCATACTTAAAAATTTTGCTTTACATGGCATGGGACAGGTTTTCCCAATCTGTTGCTGTTTAGCTATGATGGCTTCCAAAATCATGTTCTTTGTCAGGGCTGTTAAATATGCAGCCCATGGGCCAGATGCGTCACACTCTGGCCACAGCCATGCCCAGTTTAGCAAAGGGGGACAAAGTCCCAGTACATCGTGTGATGCTGACATGACGATGTGAGTTTGACACCCCTGTTCTTTGTGGTTAATGGGAAATGAATATGTTTGGAGGGAAGACCTGAAGGAAAGTCATTTCGGTGCCTATCTGCACATTTAAAAAATGCTAAAAAAGAGTTAACCTTTCTAATTTATTTGACACATTTATGTTAAAACATGCTTCCCTACTGCCTTAAAAGGAATCAACATCAACTTCCATCTATTTCTTTTCATTAGTTTTACATCTTAAATGTGATGTTGTCCAAAAAGTTATTCCTGGTTATATAAGATAAAGCCTATTCTTAAAATCAGAATGGATTTTCTGAACAGCTTCAAAAAAGGTTTGAATTAAAATTAAAGTAAGAGACTTCTAGAACCCAGGTTTGTACTGCCTTTAACTCCACTGCTTTTCCTCTTGCCAGTCCTTGAAATGACCTTGGTTTAATTACCTGCATCTCAATGAGTAAATCTACATAGGAACTGAAGGTTAATTAATGAAGGATCGTTTCTTGCTCTAAACCCATTAGGCAGTGGCTGACAGCAAGTCTGGACTATGTAGCATTATTCTATAACTCATTAGAAATGGCCAGATTGATGTGCGAGCTTTGGTCTCAGGGAAGAAGGAAGAATACATTCTGTTAATGATGGGCACTTCTTATTATGGACTTTGCTGTGCTACATGAAAGGGATTGCCCCTTTATTATTCAATTTGTATGTAAAATGCAGAACAGAAATATTCCACTATATTGCAAACTTGGCATTTTAAAAAAAAACCAAACACTAAATCAAAATTATCTAGGCCTACAAACAAGTCAAAAACTAAAAGAAAACCCAGGGAAAAGAAAAGCAAAGACAAGATGAACAATTAGAAACCATTTATAACAGGAATCAGATGACATGGGGGTGAGCTCCAAAAATATTCTATTTTACTGAGAATCAAAATAACCATTAGATGAAGGCAGTTAAATCTCTCTCAACTTGGGATGTGTCATTTAAATTAGTCAAGTGTAGGGTGACTATGAAACTCTGAGTTCAAAGATGTTTTACTTGGTATACATGTCTGTGGTATTCATATACGGAGCTCAGTTGAGAGAGTCCCAAGTTCATAAGCTATTCTGAACAAAATGTTACTGCTGTGCCAAAGGTACATGACCTGGATGACTGAGAATCTCCATAGACAAATATTGCTGTTGATCAGGAATTGGTCTTCTTTTTAGTTCAAACCTGAATTTAAGTTTGATGATATTTACAATGGTGCATGACTTATCACTACTTGCCAGAGGGCTCTGGCCTTTGTGAAATCTTCTGATGTAGCTTTTAGAAGACTTAAAGGGAATATAAAACAGCTAAAGTTCAGGGAAATCAGAGGATGTGATTAATCTGTGGGTTTCAGTGAGCGCTCAAAACACGTCCTTGTCTTACAGTTTGGACAGTGCTTTCAAATCTGGCTTATGATCCTGAATTATCATTGATTCAGATATGTATCTATCATGTATCCAATGACACTGCCAAAGAAATATACAGTAATAAATTTTACAGAAGATTTTTTTTTTTTTACTAAGATCAGCTTAAGCCTATCGATGAATTCTAAGACGTATCTCAAAGAATCTCAAAGTACATAACATCTCCACAATAACGTATGTAAAGAGCTGCTGAGCAGGTCTAGGTCTCACTTCAGGTGAATGTTGGATGATCATCATCTAAAAAAGGTTTCTTTCATTTTATTTATTTTATTTATTTTTACATTTATAGAGAGATCACCCAGTGACCCACCTTCCATCTCTATTTGGCTACTACGCTATGTGTAAGGACAGGGGGTTAAAGCTGTAATAACCAAGGGCCTCTCCCTTTGTGTGACTATCTTTGAAAATTATCCAGAGTACTGCTCCCAGGGACTTTGAAAGGTTATTTAGGTAATACAGATTGCATTATTTATTTTATTTTCCACTCAACTTTGGAAACTTGAAGTTCCCAGAATTCCCCAGCCAGTTAGGGAATTCTGGGAGTATTAAATTGAACCCCATGGTTCATGGCAGACTGGTACCGAACAATTGCAGAGCACAGGCGTTCTGAGATAGTCCTTTTATCTTAGTTGCAAAGTAACTTAGCAATGGGCACTGAATTTTGCAGTAGTGAATTCCATGACTGAAATTTGAAGAAGGTCTTGCTTCTCTCAGAATTCAGCTGTGTCAAACACATCCAACTGCAAATGTTACACAGCTAAATGTCTAATACTTTCTATATTTCCCAAAGCACAAAGTGTATGATTTAGGTTTGAGCTTCATTTGTTCATTCTGAATTATTGGCCCCTTACCTATAAAGCTGGATTATTTTACCTTCTTTCAGAACATATATTTGTAGTTTTATGAACAGAATTATCTTTTAGATTTGCTTTCTTTCAATATTCATCTTTTATTGATATCTGCTTTTATTTTCTTCTTTGTGGGTCAATAATCTATGTACACTGAAATATTACCTATCCAGAAATCAAGTTTTAGTATTTTGAGACTGCATCACTATTGACTAACTTTTGGAATGAACCATTTTTTGAATAATTTGAAAAGGGTTTCTAAAAACATGGACCAAGCCAAAATGTCATTATACTGTTCATACTCTGTAATTTTTGAGTGCATCTAATCTGAAAAAAGCAAAATATACTCATGGAAGATCACTGAGGCTCACCTGAAGGGTTGAAAGAACATCCCAAAAGAATCAGTGGCCAAACACCTCCACACTGTTACCTACAAAATTACATGGAAATATTCACAAAGTTATTTGGATTCCACTTCATCTCAAGGAAATATTTGCTTTTCAATATGTAACTTCTCTGATTTAAAAGAAAGAAATATTAACGATACAATTATTACAATATCAGAGCTATGTTAAGGTAGTCATTAAAGTCTAGACCAGCATTTCTCAATCTTAGCAACTTTAAGATGACTTCAATTCCCAGAATTTTCCAGCCAGTCTCATAATCAAAGGATGCAACGTTATATTTTACTAGACCAGAGATTTTGTGATATTTCACAATATTTTGTATTAATTACATTAGTGTGTTCATTAGAAAAGCAATGACTATTGAAAATATAAAATATAAGTTTGATATTTTTTTCTCTTTTTCTTTTCTTTCTTAGCAGGCTTTTTTTTCATTTCTTTTAGGTTGCTTCTTTTCTATACTTTTTATTTTTTAAAAAAATAATGTGTTAATTGTGCATTTAAAACATTTTAAAAAAAAATGAAAAGTGATTTTCTTTCTTTGTAAAGCTATGGCATCTCCTCACTCACTACTTATTAAACTGGTCCAGATGTCTATGGAGATTCTCAGTCATCCAGGTCATGGTTGTCCCAAAGGTGCTTTTTCAAGAGACAACTGGACTTTCTGGTTTTATCTTTAAAAAATGCTTCACTTCTTATCCAAGCCTTTAAAGAAAAAACAGAAAGTCCAGTTGCCTCTTGAAAAAGCACCTTTGGGACAAATTTTAAGAATGAGCAGAAGATGACACCTTCTTTGTGTACTTACTTAAAGTACCAAAGGTGCTTTTCAAAAGGCAACTGGACTTCCTTTTTTTTTTTAAACATTTCGCTTCTCATCCAGGAAGCTTCTTCAGTTCATCTAAGTTTCTTGAATGAGAAACAAAATGTCTTTAAGGAAAAAAAACTCAAGAAAGTCCAGTTGCCTTTTGAAAAGCACCTTTTGGACACCCATGACTTAGATGTTTGGGAATCTCCATAGATGTATTTACTTAGAGATTAGCAACTTCCTCTTGGCATATATTCTTCATCATGTGATGGAGGAGAATAGGAAAATCTTTTGTAGTATTGCCTTTACTATTTTGTTAAGATATTTGAAAATTTAATAGCTAGAACAGTGAAGGTTTGGCCAATGAGTAAGAACATAGCTAATTGGTTGAAGAGAGCTGACCACTGCATGAAGGAAACTGAGCTGTGATTGGTTGCTGTGAGTGAAAGGGGGAGTTTCCCACCTTTTTCATCTCTATGTGTGATTTACTTGATGATGTGCCTGTTTGCCTATCTTATTTTCTGTAAATATATTTATATCTAAGAGAGAGAGAGAGAGAGAATATTATGTTATGTTTTATGTTGATTATACTATACTATGCTACACTACACTACACTACACTACACTATACTTGTGGGAGTATTCACAACTTCTGGAGGCAAGGTGTTCCACTGATTAATTGTTCTAACTGTCAGGAGATTTCTTCTTAGTTCTAAGTTGATAATATATAGATTTTAAGAAGAGATTGGACAAACATTTGCCTGAAATGGTATAGGGTTTCCTGCCTGAGCCGTGGGTTGGACTAGAAGATCTCCAAGGTCCCTTGCAACTCTATTCTATTTATTTATATAAACCTGGTTTGTGTCCGCATCTCTGACTCCATTTGGACACCAGCTGTGCAATTCACTGACACATTTGCTCTCTGATAGACATCCCCTCCCAGTTTGGGTTCATTTACTATGCTGGACCACCAGCCACATTTCGTCCCAATACAGCTTATGAATCCAGCCTCGATGATTACTTCATAGGGTAAGGCAACATGCAGAACCAGCCAATGGAATTCATTGGGTCAGCCAATGGAATTCATTGGGTCAGCCATCAGCCAAGTAATCATGTCTCAGCTATCTGGGTGACCATTGGCTCTTTAAAAATGGACAATAAATTGGAAATGTCTTTGGAGAAAAATTAGATTTACCAGCTAGAGTGATTTCATTCTTCGTAATGATGTATCAAAATCATGTCGGGATCCCTTGTGCTTAAAGCAGGTTTCAGGCTTCAGAAACCCCTTGGATACCATCCAAAGAGCAGTGTGGCTGAAGAATGGTGGTCAGCAAGCTTGGTACATCCATGGGCAGAACTGGTCTGTTGAGTGCCCTTTTCTTTTCAGAAAAAGCAAGAGAAGCTAAAATTCTGAGGCGCAATTGGATTTTTTTTTCTCCTCTCACAGCTCTTCCATTCTTAAATGTTTTCCCATACTGCTTCCTTCTGCATTCAAAATGTTTGTCAGCTCAAGAGTCTGAACTCCAGGGAGAATAATACAACTGAGAAGAAGGAAAGATTTGGAATGGATAAAGAAATAATTACCACTGCTCCCTGCCTAAAATGGCTCCCTAAATTCCTTTAAAACAATAATTGAACAAACGATAAAAATAGAAGCAAACAACCCCAAAACATAATATGCCTTAGCATATAAAATAAAGTTATCCCTTTAGGTTTCATAACATCAGTTAGTTCTTCTTATAATACTTATGAGTATTATTCATAAATGATTGATTTCCTAGTTATGTTAAGTTGCGTTAAATTACTTTTGCTTATTGTTTTCATGGAGGATTTTGTTTCAGATGCAGTTATCCCATTTCAGATATCTTATGCCCTTAAGGGAGAGATAAAGTCTCCTTGAAGGTGAGTTCCACTTCTGGTAACTTCATGGACTTATTTGTATATTTTTTCTGCAAATGTAGGTGTGAATCAATGCCCAAACCCATCAGCCAGCCCAAAGTTCTTTTTCCAAGTATTTTGTTTTCAATTCATTTTGCTCCCCAAAGATTCTAATTCTATTAAGATTTTCATGACTATTACCCGTTCCATCTTTAACTCAAACTTTATCCATAACATTAAGTTGTCATGCGGGCATAACTGCAGATAGAGAATTAAAGGAGCTTCTATTAGTCATATAGCCCCAAGTTTCAGAGAACTAAACAAACCTATAAATAAAAGAAAATACAATTATGCACTGCCTGGTAGCTATTGAGAATAAAAGAGTATTCTTTTTGATATGGAACAGAGAGACATGATCAGTTTTATAGAATTTATTTCTTTAAAAAAATGAAACAAGGTAATAGTTTGACATTTCCAATTTGGGGAAATAGTTCCATACCTCAATATTTAAGAAATATCAGGGGGGTACAGCAAACTATAATTTCTCATCTCTTTTGTTTATCTTTTATCACCAGTTCTATCATTACTGAATATATAAGAAGGACCTTCTGAAAATTTTTCAATGTTCCAGCCAACTAACAAAATGTTCTTAATTTCTAGAAGTTAAATTGCAGCATATGGGCTGCCATGTTTGCAGTCCTCCAGAGTGCACACGTAAAGAAAATATTACACTTTTTTTTTTTTGCGTGGAGGGTTTTGTCGAGTGGAAGGTTTCAGAAGCTGAAAGAGCCTTGCAGATGCTTATGACATCCATTTTGCCCTTTTGTGATCTCTGAACTGTCGCAACGGAGCCTAATTTTTGGAAAGCTGTCCTCCATGGATCACAAGGTGGCCCTTGAGTCAACAAAAGGTGATCCCACTAATCATGTAGATCTGGTACATCCTGTTCTTAGGACAACAGAGAACCTCAGGTTAGCAGAGCACAATAAAGGAACGTGCTGGCCCTATCAATGCCATTGATGGAGTAAAGAATCTCCATAAATGCATCACCAATGACCACATCCGACACCGATATTGAAGTTATTAGTGTCCAAGGCATTGAACTGGTTACTGTGGCAGTCGGCTGACAAAGATGCCAATAGTTAAGGCTGATGCTGACACCCCATTCCCACTTCTCGGTCTTTTGGCACTTAAGAAATCACATGGATTCATCACTTGTGAGGACAATGAGCTTCGAAGTGGGAATATTGGAGAGAATGGTACTGTAGTGATGCCATAAAATTATCCTCCCCCTCACGGTAGTCAATGCTGGTTGTATCTGAGTGAGATATCTAATCCAGAGTAGCTGTTCAGATTTTATTCCAATATGATGTTCAAACTCATCTAGGGTTAGCTTGTGGTTCAGTGTGTCACTGTAGAAGCAAACAACAACAACAACCCCCAAACCAAGAAGGTTAGTTAAATAAAACAAAATACAGGTAGTCCTTGACTTACAACAGTTCATTTAGTGACTTTTCAAAGTTACAGCAGCACTGAAAAAAAAGTGATTTAGGATCCTTTTTACTTACAACCATTGCAACATCCCCATGGTCACATGATAAAAATTTGGATGCTTGGCAACTGGTTCATATTTATGATGATTCCAGTGTCCTAGGCTCATGTGATCACCTTTTGCAACCTTCTGACTAGCAAGGTCATATCCGCTTAACGACCGTGTTACTAATTTAACACCTGCAGTGATTCACTTAACAACTGTGGCAAGAAAGGTTGTAAAATGGGGCACCATTCATCTAACAATTGTCTCACTCAACCACACAAATGTTGGGCTCAATTGTGGTCATAAGTCAAGGACTACCTCTACAAATGAATAACTTATAAACACGCCAATTGATTAATGATGCTTTTTCTCAACTCTGCATTTAACTGGGTTAGTTACGAATGTCTGTGAGGCTTTTGTACATTAGATACAGGAAATTAGGTCTGTTCCCATGCCTTCAAAAGTCAATGCCATTGGCAAAAAACACATGGAAGAATCCCTTGTGAGAAGGAAGCTGCACCGGGGGGTGGGGGGAGCCTCAGCTGCATCCACAAGCATAACCTTAAGCTGCAACCCTAAATTCACTTACTTGATGCTTCCTTCTTAACAGATATGCAGAATACGATATTCAAAAGTCATATTTTTGACAGTGTTCGTTACCAATATAAAGAGTTTTGTTAAGTCTGGCAAGAAATGAAAGCCCCAGCATTATGTGTGATTCAAAATGTAGTAATCTCTTTTAGAAAGCTAGAGATTCAAGACTTGTCCAACTTCCCATTTAGTGATTGCTCCCAAATAAATAATCATTTAAATGTACTTGTCCTTCATATGTTAAGAGACATTCGCAGAGGCATTCTTGAAGAGAAAAATGCCTTTGATGTGATTCTTACAAATACAGGTAGTCCTCAACTTACAACAGTTACAACAGTTCATTTACTGACCATTCAAAGTTACAATGGCCCTGAAAAAAGAGACTTACAGCCATTTTTCACATTTACGACCGTTGCAGCATTCCCACGATCACGTGATTAAAATTCAGATGCTTGGCAAGTAGTTCATATTTATGTCCCAGGGTCATGCAATCCCCTTTTGTAACCTTCTGACAAGCCACGTCAACGGGGAAGCCAGATTCACTTCACAACCAGGTTACTAACTGAACAAACGCAATGATTCACTTAACCACTGTGTTATTAAGAAAAGTCGTAAAAGGGGAAAACTGACTCAAGAAGTGTTTCACTTAGCAACATAAATTTGGGTCTCAATTGTAGTCGCAACTCGAGGGCTACCTGTGGTAGAAGGCGATACAGTTGTTCACACTCAGGGTGACATATGTATCAAAACACCCATCCACCCACATAAACACAAGCACGCACATCCTACCTCACCCAATGGGGAGACCTGCAGGGATATGTGTTAAAAAAAAAGTCAAGATGGGCATTTTGACTGTGGAACTGAAGCCTCACGCTTTGCTCATGCATGTGATATTGATGCACAGAGGTAGTCCCTTTCTTACAACCAGTCACTTAGTGATCGCTCAAAGTTACAAAGGCACTGAAAAAAATGACTTACGATCCATCCTTGCAAAGATCATGTAATTGTCATGGCATCCCCATGGTCCTATGATCAAAATGTAGGTGCTTGGCAACTGGAACATATTTACAACAGTTGCAACATCCTGGGGTCCCACGATCTCCGTTTACGACTTTCCCACCTGCTCTTTGCTCTGACGAGAAAAGCCAACGGGGGAAGCTGGATTCCTTTAACAACTGCATGATTCATTTAACAACTGCAGTGATTTGTTTAACAATCATGCCGAAAGAGTTATCAAATCAAAGGCAACTCACTTAGCAACCGCCTTGCTTAGCAAATGGAAATTCTGGTTCCGATTTTGGTCATAAGTTGAGAACTAGCTGTATACAAAATGGAAAGGGCTTCAATCGTATGGGTGCAACTTCCATCTTGACTTTTATGACCCTCCTCTATGGACCTTGCTGCCAACATGCAAATGTTGGGTGATTGGAATGGAGTGACTACACCAGCTTTGGATAGAACATCCATCAAAGGGGTTAAACCCTCGTACAAATGTCTGGGCAGTCCTAAAAGAATGACATTTCATCAAAAAGGTTGTTGCTTGGTAACAAATCTCCAATAAAAGATAATCACACAATTATTAGTCATAATTTATTAAACTGATACGTTACCTGACTCTCAGCAACTCGGGACAGTTTCATTTTTGCTTATTTCTTTACAGTTTATGTATTGGTGTATTAGTCATCTAGTCTTCCAGTTGCCTGTAGGGTTGTTGCTTTTGAACCACATCTTGTTCATTTTTTTCTTTTAATTGCAAACCATCCAGAGTCACTGAGGAGTCAGACACCTCTAAATCTCTCTCTTTCTCTGTATTTATTTACTTCTCTCTCTCTCTCTCTCTTTCTGTAGTTGCACTCCATTACACAAACTCAGCTTGCTTTGCAAGAATGCTCCCAGGGACAGGATTCTTACTTCTCATCTATTTCTGAGAGTCCATTTCTTTCGGATAAGGAACTGTAGGAGGAGAGCTGAGATAGTCTAAGATGGCAAAAAAAATAAAAAATCTAGAATCGGGGGAGGGTTTGTGGAAAGAAGGGGAAGAGAGGTTGGTTATGCAGATGCAGTTTCCTTGTTGGGTGGATAACTGAGTCTCAGTCAAGTCATTTTATGCATCTTATGAAGTGAACTGCAACTCACAAAAGCTTATGCCTTTTAGCAAAATGCGTCCGTCAGAAAAGATGTCAGAGTCTTGATTTTTTTTTTCCAGTAAGGGGAATCCTAGGGAATAGGGGACTGCCAGGAATGGCATATTTATTTATTTCATTTAGTATTTATTTATGTCCCACACTTATTATTTTTATAAATAATAAAGGTGACAAACTTACCTCATCATCCTCCCTCCTCCCATTGACCATAACAGGGCCCTGTAAGGTGAGTTGGACTGTGAGAGAGAGTAACTGACTCAAAGTCTCCAAGGCAATTTTCATGCCTAAGGCAGAATTAGAACTCCCATTTCTAGCCTGGTGCCTTAACCACCAGACCAATCTGGCTTTGATTCAAACAGTTCCGAACTTGGCAACTTTTAAGATATGTGAACTTCAGATCCCAGAATTCATGAGCCAACATGCTAACTAAGGAATTCTAAGAGTTGAAATCCACACATCTTAAAGTTGCCAAGATTGAAAAACTGATCTAAAACAACAATTTTGTCCTCCTTCAGTTTGAAATATCTTGGAGTATTTTAAAAATGTCACCTAATCTTTATCTGACCAAAAATCCTCCATCAAGCCAACAATGAAACCAGAACGCAGAAAGAGAATGAGTCAGTGAAGGAAAAGGGAAATAAGAGAAGTCCACCATTCTATTAGTGGCTTCCAGTGTTTATCTATCTATCTATCTATTTATTTATTTATTTTTTACATTTATATACCGCCCCATTCCGAAGACTCGGGGCGGTTTACAGCTTATAAGCAAT
>JANHFL010003597.1:49173-65927 GCA_032468155.1 Oxyrhabdium leporinum | reverse complement strand
GGTGAGATTCGAACTGCCAAATTGCAGGCAGCCGGCAGGCAGCAGAAGTAGCCTGCAGTACTGCACTCTAACCACTGCGTCACCGAGGCTCATATGATCCTGGAACATTGCAACCATCATAAATACATGCCAGTGGCCAAGCATCTGATCATGTGATTTTGGGGATGCTGCAACAGTTGTAAGTGTGAAAAACAGTCATTTGTTTGGTCACTAAACAAATGGTTGTAAGTCGAGGCCTTACCTGTATGTAATTTTTAATTTCTAGTGGTTAATTTACCTGATTGATTTTATTCTTACTGGGAAAGGTTTTACACTCAATTTCCATACCTGGTTTCATACTGGTAATACCTTCCCCCACACTCTCAACCACGCCAACTGCTTCATGTCCAAGAATAATAGGAAACTTTGCCTTTACTGCACCCCTTACAACGTGGGCATCTGAGCCACAGATTCCAGAAGCCAAAATCTAGAACAAAGGTAGAAGATAACTCATTGGAGTACATTATTTTAGGCTTAACTTTCAGTAATGCGATTTCTCTGTTAAACCCTTCAACCTCAATTTTCAGGAAGAGCTATAAGTACAATGATTAAAATTGGTCACTTCCCACAGAAAAATGTAGTTAAAGGTGTGTTTTTTTAAAAAAACCAAAAACACGTATTGGAATTCTTAAAGATTACAAGAATCACTTCTAAAACCGCATTCATTTTAAAAAGCGAGATAACAAAAATAGAGAGTTTGGTCTAGTGGTTAAAGTTCCAGGCTGGAGACCAGAAGACTCTAAGTAATATTCCCGCCTCAGGAATGACAGTTGGCTGAGTGACTTTGGCTCAGTTATGTCAGCTTATAATGTCAGGTTTAGTTGATGAGCCTGTCAGTCAATTCCTGTTGAAACTAACGTATCAATATTAGACTGATCTCAAAAAAAAGGGCATCCTGCACTTGTGAACAAATGCTAGGGAAGAATCCGCCCATCTCTCCAAGGCCATTTCTGTTAGCTCTGGTATGCAGTAGCCTCTGGTAGCCTAGCTACAAAGGGATTGGGCTGTACAGTTTGTTTCAAGTTGCTGTTTTTGCGCGCTTTGCCTCAGAGCTTTGCTGCAATTTCTTGCTTTCAGTTCGTTCCTAGTAAAAGTACTTTTCTCTAAATCTACAGAGCCAAGGATTTTTCTTTCTGAAGAAATGGACCGAGGCAGCCCAGAAATTAGGGTTAGCCCGTTCTAACTGTTCAATTGCCAACTTGTGACATATGTTGCTGCAGCAGCTGATCATACTTGTTTTACCAGATAATTCTTTAGACTTTGAAGTGACCAGCTCACCAGTATTATATCAACCCCACATCAAAGCAAAGACATTCATAGACAGGATGGTGAAACTGTTATGGTGCCCCATCTTCCCAATTGGAGGCATATTTGTGTTACAATAGGCAACTGGGCTTCTTATCTTGCAAATTCAGCTTGTAAGGTCATACATTACTAGCTTTGTGGTCTCATATGTTATGGTGTCCAGTTTACAGACGTATCAGATCCTAGATTTGGTTGCACTGAATGCAATCTAAAAGTGAGCAGAATTCTATTGGAAGATCCGTATCATGCACAGCGGTGAAAGTTACTATGAAGAGTACAAGTTTTGTTCTTTAATTAATCAAAACATATCATAGCTTTTGATCACGCTTAATGAGAAAAGTTTTGTTTGAACTTGAACCTTCAGAAGATGTTGGTCTCTCTTCGAGGCAAGTGTCCTCTGTGGGCTTTGATACCCATGTAGACTACCTGAAGGACTGTGCTTCCAAGGAAAATCCTTAAGGGATTCTGTCTCATTTTCCTTCCAGGTCTTGTCCCTCATTCCCAAGAAAGAAGAAACAATTCTAGGTGGTATGCCTCAACGTATCCCATTTGAGATGGTTGCACATAGATAAGAATAACTTGCATTAACATGGATTTTGGTTTATTTCCTTTACCTTGATGCGAACTTCACGTGCTTTTGGTGGAGCTACTTCTACTTCCACAATACTAAATGGTTCTTTAGGTTTCCAGATTATTGCTGCCTTGCATTTGATTACCTAAGAAAATGGAAGCAAGAGATGGTTTATTCTAAGAGAAGACATTAATTCATTGATTAATCAGGCATTTATAGGAAAGCCTACTCTTCTGGCATCCAAAATTCCTTCCTTCCTACCTGACTGTTGAGCTCAGTTTTGACCAACCAAGTTCTTTCTCTGACAACCCCTTTCCCTAGAATCAGACACACTACAGAATAATTCCTGTTAACATTTTGTAATTCCTCAACTTCTTTCCTCTTCCATATGTTGGCAAGCCATTGAAATGTTTCTTGTTTCATTAATTAGAATGGACTTGATTTACTTGAAAAAGAAAAGCCAGGAACCAAAGGATTGAGCTTATGTAAATGGGCACATGAGATTTGTATTTGTTGAACAGACTCTCACCTCCAACCCTACCTTTAGTCTGTGCTGTGGATGGAGTGAACTTTCGGAATTAAGAATGGTTTTAAATGCAGTAAGAGTTTTTCAGAGTGCTACTGACAAGAAAAGTGGCAAGGGTGAGTGGGGAATACAGGAAAACTTTGGGATCAGTCTCGGGCAATTTGCCAACCACAGTGGAAACAATTCTATACTGTGGTATATCTCAGAAATGAATAAACACCATTAAAAGAAATAATAATTTACTTACCTTCCCTGCAGTGCTCATGGTCCTTGATTTTGTAATGCACTTCACCTCTTCCAAGCTATTCTACTTGGTGCAAAACAGTTTGCCTTCAAAATATGGATTGCAAAAAGCTTACTTCTCTTTTACGTAACTATAGTACTTTCCCAGCTCCACCCAACAAACTTAACCACTCCTTTATTTTGACTAATTTAATCAGGGTGTTTTGTAAGATCAAACAGTTAGGCAATTAAGTTCATAGATTACCAAGAATTTTTGCTTTCAATGTAGATATTATTAACTGGACAAGTAATGTATCAAGTGTTGCGTTAAGTTCAGGAAACAGCAGTTCGCATGGGCACTTGTGAAAAATGCAGATACATTGTCAAGCTCAAGAAAAAGCACAGAAAACAAACTACCAGTCTGGTATGATTACAGATGAAATAATGTACTTTCTGGTTCTTGACTTGTTTTTAAAAAATTGTAGAATTGTAAAAGATGGTGATTGGAGACCTCTAGCAACTTTACTTTGAGAATATGATAATGAGATTTTCAGATTAGAAGAAATGGTGATTATTGATTATTATGCATGGTGTGGAGCAGGGGTGTCAAAGTTGATTTCATTGAGGGCCGCATCAGGGTTGTGTTTGACCTCAGGGGCTGGGTGGGCATGGCCAGGGTGGGGGTGGCCAGCTCGACATAACTCATGTCGGGGGCATAACCTCCCAGGTTCCGTTTTCAGCTGCAATGGCCTCTGCCAGCAAAAATGGGGCTCAGGAGCTCCATTTTCATTGGCAGAGCATTGCAGGAGGCCTTTGCATCCAAAAACGGAGCTCAGGAGGGCCTCCATTTTTGCTGGCAGAGGCACTGTGGGCCAGTCCTTTGCTGTTTCCAAGGTGGCCCCCAGGCCAGACCTAAGCAGGTCTGGCCCGCAGGCGTTGAGCTTGACACCCCTTGTGTGGAGTGACTGTGACTGAGAGGATACAAAAAAAAACAAAAACACCCTCCCTCTTTCATAATAATAGAACTCAGAGTCATTTGATGAAATTAAATCACAGGAGTATCAAGACATACTAAGATATATGCCACTTCATGCTGTGCATAAGCTCTGGAATGACTCCAAAAATAGTGATGGCCATAAAATGGAAGACCTGAAAGCAATATTATGATTCATGGACCTACAAAGAGAGTTTAGACTTTGCATTCTTGTATTATAGAGCAGAACACTATTCTCAATACTTCTATTTGAATTCCAGCTACTGATAGACAGAGACTGCAGGGTACAATTGCCCTTGCGAGTTTCAGAGGGTATCCAATTTGGTTGGCTGCTGTGGAGATCAAAGGTTATACCTTTGCTCTTAAATAATAGGATAAAAGGTAGGTATTGTAAAGAGGTGCTTAAAAGCAAAGTTTGTATCCAGTATATAACACATCAATCATATTAAAATGGCTTACATGGTTGCAGGATAAGTGGAATCTGTAAAGAGGTCATAAAATACAATGTTCCTCCTTCGATAAAGGAAAGGAGAGTGACATCACAACTGCAATTACCTTCCAGTTTTGTTGTTTTATTTTATTTTTACAGATGCACTTATATCCCAAATGTTTCCAGGTTCAGTTTAAAACCCTGGTCCCTGCTTTCAAGCCTCACCTATTTGCTATTAGGAAATCATCTCTAACTTCCATTATTTTATTTTTTTTACCTTAAATGGGGAATAGTCTTTTTGCATGTTGACTCATCTTGTGAAAGTGGCAGAAGTATTTTAATTTTAATTAGCCTTTTTGTTCTCCGATATTCTATGGACAGCCAGAGTTGCTGGATGTCTGAGACAACAAAGGGAAGAACCTTTAATACATTGTTCATATTACTACAGTGTTTCCTTAGTTTTCACCCTCGGTTAGATAGAAGACATGGATAGAAACAAGCTCAGCTATTTTTGAGCCTCCACAGAGAGCCCATTGAGAAATAGACTACAAAGCAAGAAGTGGAATAAATGTGGTGTCATCCTGATAATATTTCAACATTTCTGGAAATTAGACAAACATTAGTAACTGAAGACCTTTGACCACATTGTATAACGTATTGACTTTGGAGTAAAATTGATGATTAAGCCAAGCCAGCTGACATTGCTAGTAGGTTACTTATGAATGGTCTATCCAAATTCCAGGTGCAGTTGGTATATAGTATTACATTTGTCTTCACTGTTCATCAAGTAAAGGAGAATCTGTTCGGAAGACTTTGATAGTAATATGCGATTTCAAAATAGCATTGGAAATGATCCATTGTCAATGTGACACATTTTTCATCTCGTGTAAGTTCTTAGGGATGTCACTTCTTTAAAGCAAAGATGAAGACCCCTAAAGTCTTGCCTCACAAGTAATCTGGTATAGGAAGGAATATCTGCAACAGTTTGAAACGGAATACTGATCTAAGTTCTTTTTTATAGGCAACCAACAAGCGTTTGTGACTTATGAGAATCTTCAATTATTTCTTGCTGGTGAACCCCATGCTTAGCGGTACTCAAAGGGAAAGAATTCAGAAAGGAAATAGGATGTGTTGGGAGAAGAAGCATGAAGGAGTTCCTAAGGACACACTCACGTGAGCGTAGCTAGAACTGAATGAAAGTCATAATTTCAACCTGATGGTCAAGAGCTATTAGGAATCCTCATCATGATGATTTCAACAGCTACTGGGAATGCATCACCCTAGATTCCCACACAGCCTGCTGTATTGAAAAAGCTGCACTAGTTGAAAGCCTGACTATAAATTTTCTTTTAAGAAAATCATAATGGATATCCCTTCTACAGAACTAATTGGTGCTAATCCAGAATTGGACCTGTGACTCTGCTCTGTAGCTCCAAGTCAGTTCAACTTCTGTCCTGCAGCTGAACTGAGCAAAAGCTCATTTCACATGAATGGGAATTATTGGTTCACCCTGTCTTCCAGGGTTTGTTCTCTATCTGCAGGTAACTTGCAATGATCAGACTTGTATTCTGGTTGCAAAAACAAATGTAGCAAGATAATGTCAAGGATGGGCAAACTGTGGTCTAGAACCAATTTTGCTCTCTGCCATTAGTCAGCTGAAAGAAGTCCTGTGATGGTTCATGGGGAATTCTGAGCACTTTTTTTCTTTACATAATTTTTATTGAATTAAACAAGAAGATAACAACTAACACAAACTAATATAAAGGAAGGAAGGAAGAAAAAGGAAAGAAATCAAAGAAAAAGCAAAAAAGTACAGGAAACTAAAAAAGTTAAGAAAAACAGAAAGGAAAGGAAAGGAAAAGAATATAAAGAAATGGCTTATGATATTCTTCACAGCAGTGTTAAGTACAAATATATTTTACCTCTCTCTAAAGTTACTTTTCTTTCTATACTCAATCCTGTCTAACCATCAAAACTATAAATCACAAGTTCATTTTGTTTTTCATTTGTGTGCAAAAAGTCCATAAGAGGCTTCCAGTCACCAATAAATGTAGGTAATATTTTTTCTCTAATCAAACAAGGCAATTTATTCATTTGAGCAACAATTGTCAACTTGACTTTGCATTGGAAACTTTGAGCACTGTAAGGATGTCAAGTGGTAAAAAATGGCTTTTGAGGATTTGAAGGGAAGAAACCTGTATCTGGGTGAGAGCCTGTTTCTAAGGAATGAAAGCAACATTGAAAACATTTTTAAGAAATCTTTTAAGTCCTATTATATCATGGATTCATAGAAGAACACCTTGCGTAATGCTTTCAGAAGGCTGTATTACACATATATATTTGCATTATCTAAACTGTTGTGCAAATCCAGATTATGTTGAAATATTCACGGGATCTTGCCAGCCCTTCAGTAAATGTTATGGAGATTCTCAGTCATCCAGGTCATGGCTGTCCCAAAGGTGCTTTTTTCAAGAGGCAACTGGGCTTTCTGGTTTTTCTTTGACGATATTTCACTTCTCATCCAAGGAGCTGAAGAAGCTTCTTGGATGAGAAGCGAAATGTCTTCAAGGATGCTTTTTTCAAGAGGCAATTGGACTTTCTGATTTTTCTTTGAAGATGTTTCGCTTCTTGGATGAGAAGCTAAACATCTTCAAAGGAAAACCAGAAAGTCCAGTTGCCTCTTGAAAAAAGCACCTTTGGGACAGCCCTTCAATACTTGGCAGATGGAGGTGAAGTTATCTTCATTCTTTGTCTATCTGATCATGTATTCTTTTCCATTCCCATTCAACAATGTTCACAAATCTGAACCCGAGAGGCCTTCATCTTTGCTTGCCAAGTACTGCCAAGAAGTTTGATCTCTTCTGGTTTTGCACTGATTTATTTGAAACATGGGACAAGTGGGGGGGTTGGGTTTTGAAGCTCTGTGGTTATGCAGACTTTTTGGGCAGCCTGTTTTCCATTAATGGGAACTCTTAGCTCACCCTACTTCTTAATGCAGGAAAACCTAACAACAATTACTCATGGATGTTGTTATTACTTGGTTGGCTATTGCAATATACTTTCCTAATGCAAGAAAACCTAACTCCAATTACTCATGCTGTTGTTATTACTTGGTTGGGCTATTGCAATATACTCTACAATGGAGATGACTTTGAAGATCACAGGGAAGTCCTGGTCCAGAAGGCATGATCTGTGGGCTAAATGGTGCCTGCTTTTGAAAGCAACAGCTGTGCTTTAAGCTCTGAATTGTCTTTCTAAAGTCTTCTGGCTGGAATCTAAAGTACTAGTTTTTACTTACGATGCCTTTTGTAGCTTGACACTTTGCCAGGACCTGGACTGCACATTTTAACAGGAATCAGACCAGCCAGTAAGGCCATGTGCAAAGAAACAGTTAATAATCCATCACTTCCAGGAAGTAAAAGGGGTCAAGCTAGGAGATACTATGTTTCAGGAGCAGCATTTGCTTTCCAGACAGTCTTCCAAAGGAAATTAGATTTCATTTAGGGAAATTTTAAAAACTGAGCTCCTTAAGTAGAGACTTTACAGTTTAGAATACGCCATCAATATATACCTGATTCGCTTTGTGCCTTTATGGGCTTTATAAATTTGTTTCAGTTTTACTAGGAAGATCCATCCATCCATTCACCTACCCACCCACCTATCCGTCCGTCCGTCCATCCATCCATCCATTATCATCTCTTATGAACTGAGAACCCACACTACTTAACATAGGTAGTCCTTGACTTAGGACCACAACTGAGCCCAAAATTTCCATTGCTAAGCAGGGTAGTTGAGTGAGTTTTGCTCCATTTTATGACATTTATTGCCATAGTTGTTAAGTGAATACTACAATTGTTAAGGGAATCATGTGATCATTAAGCAAATCTGGCTTTCCCCATTGACTTTGCTTGTCAGAAGCCAAGTGGGAAGGTTACAAATGGTGATCACGATTCCGGGACAATGCAACTGTCCTAAATACATGCCAGTTGCCAAGTGCCTGAATTTAGAGCACATGACTACGGGGATCTGCAATGGTTGTGTGTGAAAACTACTCATGTCCCTTTTTTTAGTGCTATTGCAACTTTGAACAGTCACTAAACAAATGGTTGTAAGTTGAGGACTACCTGTATAGCAGTTAATTCCATTTGTCCCTAACCTAATTTATGTTGATATATATCCAGGAGACTTTTAACCAATACCAATGGAAATTTCAAAATTGACAGCCTACAAGTGTAGTTGATTTGGGGTTGTTTTTTTTTGGTAGTTTATTAGATTTTGATAGTTAGAAATATATATCAGAGAACTTTCCTAACTAATAATTCTGATGTGAACATTCTAAATAGCCTCAGGGCACCTTATAAATCTAATATAAAATTGTTTTATCAACTCAGTTACACTGAATGTTTGGAAAACATACCTAAATCTTACAAATAAAGCCTTCATAGAATTCTAGATGTAGCTTAATTAGTTTATGCAAGCTCTGAACTGATTAAAGTTACTAAAAGAACTTGACTACAACAGTTGTTCGAATCAAATTCACACAAAGCTATCTACTATAGCTAGGAGGTGCTGGTCTTATTTATATAAGACATTTGCACATCTATCCATGTGTATACATGCAGAGTTTATCTAGAGTCAATTACAGGGAACAGAGTAACAGGTTAACAGTGTTGCAAGGGACCTTGTAGGTCTTCTAGTCCAACTGCCCGCCGAAGCAGGAGACCCTACACCATTTCTGACAAATGGCAGTCCAGTCTCTTCTTCAAAGCTTCCAGTGATGAAGCTCCCACAACTTTTGAAGGCAAGTGTTCCATTGGTGGATGGTTCTCACTGTCGGAAAATTTCTTCTTATTTCTAGGTTGAATCTCTCCTTGTTCAGTTTCCATCCATTATTCCTTGTCTGGCCTTCAAGTGCTTTGGAAAACAAATTGACCCCCTCCTCTCTGCGGCAGCCCCTCAAAATATTGGAATACTGCTATCATATCTCCCCTGGTCCTTCTCTTCACTAGACTAGCCATGCTGAGTACTTGCAACTGTTCATTGTATGTTTTAGCCTCCAGTCCTCTAATCATCTTGGTTGCTCTTCTCTGTACACTTTCTAGAGTCTCAACGTCTTTTTTTATAGTGTGGTGACCAAAACTGGGTGCAGTATTCTAGGTGTGGTCTTACTAAGGCTTTATAGAGTGGCATTAGTACCTCACCTGATCTTGATTGTTAACCTTTTCTTAACACAATTTAGAATTGCATTGGCTTTTTTGACTTCGCTGCACACAGTTAGTTCATATTTAATTGATTGTCCACTAAGACTCCAAGATCCCTCTCACAGTTACTGCTATTAAGCCTCGTTTCACCCATGAACGTAAGTGTAAGACTTTGCTTTTCTCTACATTGAATTTCATTTTGTTAGATAACAGATCGTCTTGAGCATCTCAGGGCTCTTTATTTGCAATTTTGGGGTTCAAACTAATTAATTGAAATACAAGATGAACAGCAGATGAATAAATCTATACCCAATATATAATTTGGAATTTCTTTATTTGAAAAAGCGCCTACATAACAAGAAAATGTTAAAGATCTAAAATCACGTTTGTAGCACTTATTTATTTAGAGGACAGAGGAATCCATGATTAGAAAATAAGAGGGCAGTATTCCTACACCTGGAGACAGTAATCTAGTTAGCCAAATATGAATATATGTTTTAAACTTTGTGCTCATTACATTTTTCCCCTTTAAAATGAGTTTCTTCCACATCCATTTGGTCCACAAAGATAAAGTAGAAGGACAAAATACCATCACATGTTGATATTATAAAACCTGCAGATAGGGTACATCAGCAATTTAAGAAAATATTCTGTAATTGGTTTTCTTCACCTCAGCAACTTAAAATATTAAGACAGTCCGGATGCTGAAACAGAGAAATAAGATATATATGAGTTTTGTTCTTAACATTAAAGAGTACTGCTAGGGGTTCACAAACTCCTGTGGTGATCCAACCTGTTCTAGAGCAGTTTCATTTGTGTCCTTAACAGTAACTATATACAATCATTCTGGGAATGAGATGGGCAGGTCCTTAGGTTCCATGGACATTTCTCCAGATACCGCCAAGTATTTTCTGTTTTTAGTAATCACAGAAGATGACACGATTTATTCACCTAGGCTTTGTTCATCCTTCCTTGACAGATATTATTCATGGGGTTGGTGTTTCTTATCATTTCCTTCCCGAACATATTTTTTTAATGTCAAGATTAAATCTAAGATTCTATGTGCAAATCTCATCCCTGTGTCCAGTGACTAATTACCTAATTGCTTCCTTTTCACCATCCTCAACAGAACTTCTTCTCTTGCTAAGGGGAGAGATTGCTTAAACAAACTATCTCTTCCTAAATTGTTTTTCTATGCAGGGCAATGCTTTCCCTAAAAGGAACTAAACCAAATTAACAGGCTCAGTGCTGTGACCTTAATTAGTTAATTAGCATCTTCCAGCAAATGTCTGTGGAGATTCTCAGTCATGCAGGTCATGGTTGTTTCAAAGATGTTTGTTTTGGGTTTTTTTTTCCAAAAGGCAACTGGACTAATGTCTTTTCTTTGAAGATGAAGACGTTTCACTTCTCATTCAAGAAGCTCCATCATTTCTGGCTGGATGGTGGTGGGGATGGAAGGATTAGTCCAGTTGAGTTTTGAAAAAGCACCTTTGAGACATCTTCCAGCAACTTGCCCTGCTGTCAGAAACTGGCAAGACCCTAATTAATTTCACCCTAAAGTCTTTCTTTTGCCAAAGGCATTCCTTTCAGCATGTACAGTACAGGTTAGAGGGCAATTGAGATTGATATTTCAATAATTTCCATTACCAAGCAATGTGATCATAAACTATATCATCACTTGACTGCATCACTTAGTGATATCAATCTCTGCAGTCGCCACTGCTGTCATTAAGCAAGATTTTCAGGTCATTAAGTGAGAACCTCCTTGCGATTTCCTGCCAGCTTCCAATAACAAAAGTTGGTGGGGAAGCCGGCAAGAAATTACAAGTCCCAGGCGGCTTGCAAGCAGGTGGGCAGGCTGGTCAGTGTCTTTTGCAGGGTGAGGGCGGATACACAAGGTGTGTGAACGGCTGGTACAGCAAAATGTGAGCAGCGCTGGGCAGCAGTGGCTGTTGGCAAATGCAGGAGACTTACCAAAGCAACTTGTTCCCGCTATTAAAAGCAGGAGCTAGTTGTCCCCACTAGCAATAGCACTTTGATTTATACACCACTTCACCGTGCTTTACAGCCCTCTCTAAGCGGTTTACAGAGTCAGCATATTGCCCCCAACAATCTGGGTCCTCATTTTACCGATCTCGGAAGGACGGAAAGCTGAGTCAACCTTGAGCCTGGTGAGAGTTGAACTGCCGAACTGCTGGCAGCCGGCAGGCAGCAGAAGTAGCCTGCAGTATTGCACTCTGACCACTGTGCCACCATGGCTCAAACCACTAGCTGATTTGCTTAGGATGTTTTGAAGGGCGTTAGTTGGCTTCTGTGCTAAGCTGATTCTATGTGTTTGTAATAGCCTGTTGATGGTTTCTAATTGCATAATTTCCCCTCAATCCCTTTGCTAGTTCCTCAATGCCTCTCTAGTTATCCTCAAACCAAGGTGAGGAATCCAAAGGTTGGGGAAGTGTGGAAAGGAGGCTTTTATCCCTTTTCCTCAGCTTCTGGAATTTTCCCCTGCCATTGGCCGTTTGGGGTTGCATCCTTCTGATGCTGCCTGTTCTGGGATAATTTTTTAATCAACCTTTTTCAAGGTGTATTACAATCTTGGCATTTGGGTGAAGCCTGGGAAACAGGGCCCCTTGTCAGTCAACGGGAGTGTTTATCATGTATTTAGGAGCCAAGGGTGTGGCACCACAAGGAAACAACAATTCATGACTTAATAGCAGGCCAGCAACACCCCAATTAACAACTAAATGCCACACACAGCCAGGCACCATATAAATACAATATTTAGAACAGCCCAGTGCATACATTCGAGAGAGAGAAGTTCCCTGAGGATGGGCTCCAACACAAGACTGAAAGCTTGGAAGAATAAACCTCTGGTCCCAGTCACCAACTCAAATTGGATCATTCAGTCCTGGCTAGGAGTCCCTTGGGTATCACGTCACTCCTAGCCAGGACAATAGGTTGACCCCCTCTCCAAAGCACCTGAAAGCAGGAAAAGAAGCAATGGATGGAAACTAATCAAGGAGAGGAGCAACCTAGAACTAAGGAGTAATTTCCTGATGGTTAGAACAATTAATCAGTGGAATGATTTGTCTCCAGAAGTTGTGGATGCTGTAACACTGGAGGTTTTAAAGAAGAGATTGGACAACCATTTGTCTGAAATGGTATAGGTGTAGGGTCTCCCGCTTCAGCAGGGGGTTGAACTAGAAGGCCTCCAAGGTCCCTTCCAACTCTGTTATTCTTTCCTTGTTCTTTAGTATCCATTCTATAGCAAGTATGAGTAATTGTAGATGACAGAGAGAATGAACTGGAAGAAGAGCTGTTGCCAAGAGAACTGTCAGATAAAAGAAACCAGAGACACGGCCAGGAATGTAACACACATAAATGTTTTGGGGAAGTGAATTCCTGATTCATGTGAAAATAAAAGGAAGGAAGCACGTTCAGACTTGCAAGATCCTGTCAGTATTCTCCTGACTTTGATTTTCTAATCTGGTCTGGCTTGAAGGGCTGATAGTAATAAATAGCAAAAGTAGGACAAAGAAAGAAAACAGAAGAGCATCATTACCTTTTTCCTGACCGGAGCAGATCCAGCCCTTCATTGATTTTCTCAAAAGGTAATGTATGAGTGATCAATGGATCCAAAACGAATTTCTTCTGCATGAAATCTGAAACCAACTTGGGGACAGAATCTTTGCTCTTCCACCCTGGAAAAAAGAGTTCATTATTGAAAGAAGCCCAGTAAAAATTCTGAAAAGATGGATGAGAGTTTAGTCTTTCTACAGATTTATAAACTAATACAAAATGGAATCCATCCTAAGTCATTTCTTCCTTGGTTGTAGTTTTTGTTGTCATGGAAAGAGGCTTCTACCTTGGAAGTGAAGATAGTAACCGAAGGAAAAAAAATAGAATAAAACGTTGCTTTACATTTCAATAATGTGATTGGCCTTAGACATCACACTAAGTGAGAGACTGACACCTTTTTACAGCCAGGAGCTGCACTGTGACTTGAGTAATGATGCAAAGTAGGTGGGATACCTCATAAACCTAGTTGGGGCTGGGATTTTCTCCCCCTATTGCTTTCTACCTTGATAAGACTTTCCTTGGTTTATTGTAATTGTATTAAGCCCTCTCAGAATGTATTAACTTCCTAATGTCTTATTGTATAATTGCTACTTCTTCTTTTTTGTATTTTTAGTTTCTAAATAGTAGAAAACCTTTACTGTTTATTATCTTTGTGGACCTGGGGAGCTGAAACCATCATTTTTGGGGTCTGAAGGTAGTCTACCTCTGCAAATGCCAATTTGTTTAAGCCATACCTTGGTTATTCGGCCCATATGCTAAACCATTAAGAAAACTTGAGTCAGTAATGAGATGGATTATTTGAATAGCTTTGATATCTGAAAATCTTTTGTATGTTTTTGTATTGAGTGACCAGATCCATCTTGTTTCTGCTTTGTATTACTTTTTATGTGCCAATCTGCTCAGGACTGGTTTGGAATTCAGTAACACCAAAGTCAAAATAAATAAATATCTATAGTTCCCTGAATTTGAGTTACGTATTATTGTCTGGAAAATATCCACAGAAATCATTAATATCTCCAAATATACAATGAAAATAATTGTCTTGAATTATCATGGAGGAATATCCTCATATAATAAATTGTGATGTAATGGAAGATATTTTTTTTTACACTTGTTCTTCACTTTTTACCATACCTCCAAAGACACATCCTTTCCAGGTGCGGCCAGTGAAAAGCATCAGTGGATCATAAGTGATCTTAGATGCATTTGGGGGCACCCCCACAATGACGCTGGTTCCCAAATTCTGATGGCAAGAAGTGAAGGCAGATATCTGAGAGTAAACAAACAAATCAAAGATACACACTTTATCTATTCATTCATATTTTTACATTTATATATTGTTCTTCAAATTTTTATACAGGTTACATCCAAATGAAGGATACAGAAATTACTTTTAGGCAATTACACTCAAGTTTACTTCCATTTTCCTTGTGGTACTTTACATGTGAGAGCCAATTTGGTGTAGTGGTCAAGGCTTCATACTAGAAACCAGGAGAGTGTGAGTTCTAGTCCTGTCTTAGGCACAAAGCCAGCTGGGTGACCTTGGGCCAGTCACTCTCTCTCATCCCTAGGAAGCAGGCAATGGCAAACCACTTCTGAAAAACTTGTCAAGAAAACTGCAGGGACTTATCCAGGCAATCTCCAAGAATCAGACACAATTAAATGGGAGAAAAAGAATAGTATATCCATTAAATAAAAGCTGTGAACCGCCCCGAGTCTTCGGAATGGGGCGGTATATAAATACAAAAATAAAAAATAAATAAAAAATAAAAAATCTGGGATGCAAAAATAGAGATGATAATTAGATAAAGAAATACAGAAAATCCAAGCTCTTTGGTGCCAACTAGTGGCAATCCAGTTCCTTTATCCTAGATACCACTAAGACACTATTGGTTCAATTTACATACCAAGCCATTCTTTTGAATTGAAAAGGAATTAAAAGCTTGTTAACTTTTACTGAATTTTAAACTAATAACATTAATAAGGCAGGTAGTACAAGTAGTATCAGGAATAAAAATAATACCTTTAATTTCATTTAAAATATCACTAATCTATATAATTTACAAATTTTAGAGTACAAATTAAATCAAGAAGGAAAGAAAAAACGACAAAGCTAAAATTATGAAAAGAAATTTCTGATATAGCAATAACACTTAGATTTACATACCGCCTCACAGTCCCCTACAGCCCCCTCTAAGCGGTTTGCAGAGTCAGCATATTGCCCCCAACAATCTGGGTCCTCATTTTACCCACATCGGAAGGATGGAAGGCTGAGTCAACTTTGAGCCTGGTGAGATTCGAACTGCCAAATTGCAGGCAGCTGGCAGGCAGCAGAAGTAGCCTGCAGTAAAATTAAAAATTTACAGATTACGAAAAAATAATTGATAAAAAAGAAATATTCTACAGTTCTTCACTTCTCTTGAAAGAATATTGATAAATTTGTACACAATTAGCATTCATGCCAGTCAGTGCAAAGAAAATATTCTGAGATGGCCTATCCGTACATCATTTTTTTACATGTAAACATTTTGAATTCAGAGCATTTTTTTAATTTGGTGCGTAAAGATCTATTGGATTACAGTTCCCATAATCTCCCCGAAAGCAGTGTGGCTTTCCAACATATCATGAGGGTAACCAATTGAGAAATTGCTGCTCAGGATAATTTAGAGCATAGGAGTCTAACCTTTGTGGCTTGCCTGAGCTGTGTGAATGAAGAGGAATTGTCCTGAGCTGCATATAAAATATATAATATTGTTAATCTTTATATAAATCACATAATAATGTTAAACGTTTATAACCTTGTGCAGCATCATTAGCTGCTCAGAGCTGCATGCAGCTCATAGACTATGGGTTGGACATGCCTGATTTAGAACATAAATAAGCAGGTAGTGTTTGCAGAGGAATTGCATTTTCTTGATATTAAGTATTATTTCTATTTCTTTACATTGATGAGTGAAAGAATCTGTTCATCCTGGTGCATTCTCAGCTTTATAAGCTTTTACGTTTAAACGTGTTTTATTTTTAAATGCCTGCAGATGATGTGGAGTATCCTGCTGGTTTAAATGCTATAGCAGGTAATTGTTTAAATTGCTGTTTAATTGTCACTGAAGCCTCAGCTGCAGAACATGAGGTTTGCATGCAGAAGGTCCCAGCACCTCCTTGCAATGCTAAGAAAGCGCCCTCTGCAATCCTAGAGAGGGATTGCAGGCAGTGCTTGGCCGAAGGAATCAGCAGTCTGCGTTGCCTTCCTAAACTCTGAACCTTCCCCAGTGGCAGCATCCTTAAGGTTATTCCGTCCCTTCACAGAGACACCTTCCCATTTCATTAGCTTCTGCTGTTTCACTTGTCTTTTTAGACATTTAATATTCACTCCTGCAATATAGTTTAAAGATACTGGACGTGATGCTATTTTTAAGTTTCCTCCTCTTGGCTTAATCTTTAATTATTACAGTGCTGCCTAGAATTTAAAAAATGCACAAGTTCCTAGGTTTTCACATTCCTTTGCAATGATGCAACCTCCTGAAGTATTTGCATTAATTTCTTCACTACTTGGTTCATGCTAGAACTAATATTGCAGAACTCCAAAATGTATCATTAATAGGACATCCTACTATTAAATTCCACAGTGATTTCCAAAGCCCTGTTACTTTTAGTTTGAACTGAAACACCACCACCCTCACCTCCACGGCCTCTGCTTTTAACCTTAATTTTAACTTTGAAATCAAATACTGTATGGAGAGTTATCAGCTATATTTTATCAATACATTGAAACAAATTACTGAAGTGTGTATTTACGCCTTTTCAATATTACACGGCAGAGACATTTCCAATATTTATTTCATTTGTGTGTTAGATTAATGTTGTAACTCAGCAGCTCGGGGGGGGGGGGG
>JANHFL010003597.1:8048-34700 GCA_032468155.1 Oxyrhabdium leporinum | reverse complement strand
GAGTCTTAAGCTCCCGGCGGAAGCTCTTTAAATCCGGGAGCCTGCGTAGAGCTGGGGGAAGCTCGTTCCATAGAGTCCATATTGGAACACTGCTATCATGTCACCCTTCGTCCTTCTTCATCAAACTAGACATACCCAATTCCAGCAACCGTTCTTTATACTGTATGTCTTAGTTGAGACTGTAAATCCTAGAAATCTCAGTTAAGATGGCTGAACAACTTTATAAAACACAACGATCATTTGCCTTCATTGTGGGAAAGAGATCAAATTTAAGATGTCTCATTAAAAAAAAGTTATTTTGATTTATCTGATTTAGAGTACACTCCACCTGTAAATCCTGAGGTCACTCTGGTTGGCTACTTCTTACATATTTCTTTCCACACTAATGGAATAAGAATGTGCCGAAAGGAAAAGAGGAGATAGGTGAAGAAGCTGAGAAGAATGTTTAACCTGTAGCTAGAGATAAACTTTAGAAGCCAGAAAAACTGCTTTCCATGAGGGTTCCTGTAGATCATTAAACAAAAGAGACCAGGAGGAAAGAAAGTGAAAAGTTACAATATTGTCCTGAAAAAGCATCAGCATCTCAAACTGTAATTAAATCCAGGTGTATTAAAGGTATTTATTTGAATTTTGTAGGGGCATCTTTTCATGCAGATATAATAGATTAACAGTTAATATCTATAGGAACAGCCACGGAAAAGTATACTGTATTCTGCCTTTCCTAAGAATAAGGTGGGTTCTTATAGATGTTTCCTATGAAGGAGAGATGCCGATGATTCGTTAACCTGCACATACAGAGCATTCTGACAATTGCTATCATTTAAAAAGAAGCATTTTTGTCATTATGGGCAAGTCTATAATCAAATGATCTGAGAAGATAGCAGCTTTTTGACTTTCTGACCAGGTGATTAGATGATGCTTTCAGACAGGTGAGTATTCTCTTGTGAGGAAGGATACATTAAAAGGTTCCTAGTGACCTGACTCTTCCAGTTTTTTCTTCTTTCATTGCCAAACTCACATGAATCTAGCAAGGGTAAGGTGGGAATTTTTAAAATAGTTTTTCTTGTACATCATGCCATCTATTGTTTGACAAGGATTTGAAATTAGAACTTCAGCTTAATATAGAGATGGCAGTAACAGCTCTTCCTGAAAAGGATGATATCTCAAGTCTGAACTTCAACATCTTCTTCATGCTTCTTAATACTTATTTCTTCTAGCCTCCAAGGTCTGAAATCTCACTATGAGAAGCAGGCAGGCAGAAGAATTTTAGAGACACGTGTTTTTCTAAGCTTAGTTTTTTGTCTGAATATTGGGAGCAAAGTTCCGTGTAAGTATTAAGTACCTATGCTTAGATATACTGTAATTGTTGTTGAGTTGAAGGTTTTCCCTAGAAGACTATGCTGGAGTCAAGTCCTGCCTGATACACAATCAAGATAATGAATGTTTCCACAGCTCTATTTTGTGTCATCTGTTTGATTGCATTTTCCCTATGTGGTTGAATTGAATGTTAAATCTTTGCAGCAAAGAAACCTTTATTCAAGAGAAATTCCAGTGGTGCAAAACAGAAATCCATTTTATGCCTCCTCTGTTCCATAGTCACCATCCCACACACTATGTGACGTCTTGAGTCATTGATCAAATAAGGTTGAGGGGCAGGCATTACATGGTTTTCTGAGAAGCTCTGGACAATGGGATAGCGCTGTTGGAATGAATCTGACTAAACACATACAAGACCCTATACTGGGAGGGGGAGGAATGGTTAAGTCAACCCCTGAAATAAATTGAAATATGCCCCTAATTCTCTAGTAGGGCATTTACACGAAGTTATGAAATGTCAGAGCGGTTACACCTAAATAGGCAAGCTAATATTAACATGACATTGAGAATATCACTGATGGTGTATCCACTTGTTCAGTAAATGCCTCTTTACTAAATGGTATCAAAGTATAACCAAATAAATGATTAAACCTGAAATATCTCCCTCAGTATGGAATTTGGCAGCCATATACCCAATATGATATTGCAGTAGACTTTTGCAAAGGTTGTTCACTTTTTCCTTATTTGGACTGGCATTGACTGCTGGCCTACTTTGTGCCTTAAAATGTATTGTTCTAATTTTTTATATGATTCTTGCTGAAACTTTTTTTAAAAAGTTCTTGCTTTAAAAGTTTCCTTTTAAAAAAAGGAAGAAAGGAAAGAAAAAGCAAAAAAATGCAAGAAAAAATTGTATCAGAAGAGAAAGGAGAAAGAAAAAAAATATAGAAAGAAGTGGCTTCTGATATTCTCCAAATAATTATAAATACAATTATATTTTAATCTCTCTCTGCAAAATTGCATCATAACACTCTTCTTTCTATAATCTATCCTAATTATTAAAATTATAAATGACAAGTCCTTTTTTTAATAGAAAAAGTCCATAAGAGGATTCTGGTCACTTATAAATGTAAATAGTGCTTACTTTAATCAAAGAATTTATTTTAATTTATCCATCTCAGCAAGATCTGTCCATTTTACCAACCATCCTTTAATAGTGAGTAACATCAAATCTTTCCATCTGTGTGCATATAAAATATCTTGAATTATCCAGTCTATTCTATAACACCTTGTTTAATATGGTGTTTTTTAGGTTAGAGTTGTGCATCTGTTGTGCAATCCTAGAAAAAGACAGCTTCCTTAAAGATGAGCTACATTCACCCTCCCAGATGCTGCAAAATACTATTGGGGAATCAAATCCAAAGCAGAATCCTACTCTTTATATGTGGGGATTTCAGTTCTTGGAATTTGCAACCCTCGGATTGGAATAATCTGGCATTTGCCTAGATTCTCCTAACTACTTCTGCAGACCATTTTGTTTCATTCATTTTGAATGTGAATACTAGAACCAATACAGAAACATTTTTTGAACGAATAGCCAAACAGAAAGCACTCATTTAAAAAAGAACATGTTGTTAAAGGAGAGTCTGTACAAAAATGCATGCATTTAGAAAAAAATGCAGGGCCATATTCTCCTACCAGTTTTGACCAGTTCAATCCATGTGTCTCTGAGACTCTGCTTCTAGTTCTCCACTTTTTTGTAGTCGTGGGTCTGGAAGACTGTAAGTGTTGGGAGACTTGTCCTCTGAAGTAGGCTTTCCAGGTCTACCAACTCCCATGCTTTTGGCTTTAAGTTATCAAACATTGAGCTGTTTCAGCAAAACTTTGGGATGTGAATTGATGCCATCAGTTATTGCCTGAATTTATGTGTAGATTAATTAGATCTTTTTATGTGTTGATTTTTACCAAATGCCATGGGTATTTATATTCTTTTATGGATACACTGTAAACCTCTGAATGTCTTTCAAATTTTAAATTCCAAAAAGAAAGGAGGGAGGGAGGAAGAAAAGATGGAGGGGATCTGCAAAAATATGACTATTAGACGAAGTTGCAAACTTTAGAGAAATACAGATAAAAATGGGTATTTGTATGTACACACCCGGACACACAAATATATATAAGATGTTTCTACCAACCTCCCTTTTTACGACCCTAGAGTCATAGGGTCGGAGGAGGAAAACAGAAAATGTTTCATTTCTTATCCTTCATCCTAATACATCTAAAAGACTTCTATCCGGGGAGCATCTTCTTAACATTCCTTTTTCTTTTCTTATCTTTTTTTTGAAAATCTGAAATGCTGGCCTCTGTCTATCACTTTAACAAATGGTAGGCACTGCCAATGATTAAGCAATAAATTATGCAGTAAGTCAACTTGTAAATAAAATGTCTCTTCTCCTTTGCACTGTAGTTCATAGAACTACAGGCAAACGTTATTTCTATTTCTTAAGCTACAATAATAATTAAACACACAGTAATTCCTATTTGCTTTTTTCCTTGTGCAAATGCTTTCGTAACTTGCAGCAGTCTGCAATATTGACACAGTCACTTGGTTGCTTACATAATGCTTAATGAAAATATCTATATCTCTATAATGAAATTTAAAGGGCAAGCAGAAAGTAAAACTTAAAAGAAAGATTCTTGTTCTGACCAGTTGCAACCTGATTTATTAGATCAGTTGCAGCTACAGGGGATTGAAGAAATACCAAGAAAAGGGCAATTGACAGTCAGCTATTCAGTCGAATCTAAGAGGTTAGATTTAGTTCAAGGTAAATCCATTGTTGCATTGGATTAAACTGAATCAACTTGGTGCTCATTGCACATCAACACTCAACTAATGTTATCCAGTACAGGAACCAGCAGAAAAATATACTGGTTTAAGGACGTGCTAACAATTCTTTCACGCCCCGTTCTTCCTTGACAGTGAAGCAGAAAAGAGGCTGAGGTGGGAGAGAGGGAGGGAGATGAGAGAAGTAGGTGGGGAATCTTCCAAGAGTTGCATCAAAAGACTCACTAGTCTCTTGCTGTCACTTTCTGGCCTTGGAGAACTGGCGCAAGAGAGTTGCCCCATTTCTCTCTCCATGGAAGCAAAATACCTGATCCCTCTTTTTCTCCTTTAAGGAGTAGTGATTGTTCACTCCTCTGTCTGCAGAGAGTGTCAGCTGAGGAGCCTCTTTCTTTGCTACCTACTAGAAGGAAGGTAGAAAATAATCTTCAACCACTAGTCCCACTCAGCAAAATGGTGGCCTCCCCCCCTCCCCCAGTGTTTTAATATCTTTAGCACCTGGTAGTGGGTTGGGTGGTTAATTATGCCCTGGAAAGTTTGCCCAGTCAGCTTGCTGATCAGGTCCTGCTGTGCTTGGCCTGCCAGGGCCCTGTGGAGAGCAGAGATGTTGGCAGTAGCAGCTACAGATCATCCCTTCTCCTGAGAATACTGCAAAACCAAAGTCTCTCTCTGTGGCATAGGTAAACTGATGGTTAAAAAGTCTCTTCTCCTTGTAATACAGATACTTCTCTTATCATTCTTCCAAGCCCTGCCTGCCTGCCTGCCCAGGAATCATATGCCAGGATTTGGGAGGTTTGGCAAGAAATGAAAGAGACTGCTTGCCTGGATTCCTCCTTGCCAGAAGGTGATGGCCCTGAAGATCAGTGACCAGTGATGAGGAGAAGGCACGCCTGCAGTATACTTGGGCCCACAAAAGCAAAGTTTCCTAGGTACAAGGAGTTATAGCCAAACCTCATGCAAGAAAGTGTAGCAAGAATGTAAGATTAAAGGTTGCCTCCTTGGGAAAAGATTGGCTAAGGGCAACATTATCCATTCATTTCCTCTGTCCATTTGCTGAAGCATCACTGGTCCGCATTTAGTGGTTGCCTAGAGGAGTGCTTAGGTAGCCACAACATATTGTGAAATATCCAAACTCAGTCATTGCCTGATTTTTGTCCCCCTATTCCTCCAAAACAAGATTTGGAAAGAATAGCATTGAAAAAGCAATTTAGGTATGAAAGAACTCATTGACACAGCTAGGCAGCATTGCTTCATGACGGAAGCAAAACCAGCTACCGGTATTTTGCAGTCCACTGGTCAATGGTAAAAGGCTAATGAGCTGAGAATGTTGCATTCAAAAGTCAGGGAAACAAAATCTATTTTGCTAAGCAAGAACCTACCACCCATCTGTCCCTATGAAAGAAGCTTTTCAAAAGCTTCTGCCAACCAAAACCTAGGTAGGTAGCATTGTTAACAGATTAAGCACTCAACACACCTTTATCTTGAAATATATCCAATATTACCAGGGTGCATGCTTGAATAACCTGATCTGGGCATGGTTCATGTTTAATACATGGTTATCGGCCCAGCTAGAAGCTAGCATATCCATGGCAATACATTGGGATATTTCATGCAGGATATAGAAGATTACGGTGCACTGATTTTGTAATAATAAGGCCTTTGAGTGTTGAATATGTAGAGCGCATGTGTTTGTTTATTTGGCACACAGTATTATCTGAAAAACAAACTTGCTAGGTAGATAAAAGGAAATCCATGGGCAAGTTAAATCAGTTTTGCTTATGAGGACTTTGCTACGAGATTAAGATTCTACTGGAATATATGACAGTATATATGATAATATATATCACTAATGTATCCCGCTACATCAGCTGGGACCAAGTATGTTTTTAAAGGGAAAACTGTGGAGAATTGCCAGAGAATTGATTGCAGTGTTCGATGAAAAATGTACTGTCACGGAGTCATAATGATGACGACCAGGTCATCTCTGGAATATTTGCAAAATATGAAATTGCACCATCTAGTGGCACACCAATTTATAGCACTGCCATGGGTTTCTCACACCAAACAATGGCATTTTCTTTACCCCTGCAAAGAGATGCTAAATGAATGTTTCTTTGAATTTTAAATGAGGCAAGAAGAGATTTGTGACATCTTCTGGGTATTCTCAAGTAAGGAAGAACACATAAAGATCAAATATGGATTTCTGCCTGCCTTCTAGCCCTGGACCACATGCTGCATATCCATAAACAGAATTGAATTAATGGAAAAGATACCTAGAACAAGTGTTACACTGAATTATATTCTTAAAGAGATCGGTTTAAATTATGTACATGACATCATTGGTACATGAGACCAGATAAACTCAAAAATATGTAAAGAAATTTTAAGTATTGGTTGGAAATGTAATGAAACTGAGGGAACATTTTTTCATCTTTGGTGGACATGCAATAAAGCCAATCAGGGTTTGATGCACCACTCAGGTGACCCTGAAGACACAGATAAACCTCCAGGTGACTGTAAGGATTCACTAAAAGAATGCAAATGACCAGCTATCTGCAAGGAGTATATATCCTTCCATTCCCCACCATCCAGTCAGAGCTGAAGAAGCTTCTTGGATGAGAAGCGAAACATTTTCAAGAAAAAACAGAAAGTCTAGTTGCCTCTTGAAAAAAGCACCTTTGGGACCCACTAAAGTGCCTTGCATGAAATTAGCCCCATGTGTAATTTTGATGTTCTAATTCTGCAGCACATTTGCTAATTTATAGTTCAGCACAATATATCAAAACAGGAGATTTATTCAAAAAAATTTAGTCTATTATCTGCGTAAGAAAAATAATAATGTGTTGTTTTGAAAGGGTTCCAGGTCTCTCTTTTAAAAAAGTATATTTTTCATGACATACTGTAGACAAACATTGCAGCACCATGACCCCAACGTGATGAATGAATTTATATGAACCCCAGGTGTATCAGATCTAAGAAAAAGGTTTGGAAAAGCAGAATGAGGAACAAGCCCAGAGTAAATTTTGAGGGCCTTCCAGTTTTCTCTCTGCTAGTCTGGAGAAAGTTAAAAGGAAATTGTGTTCCCTATCTAGATTGCTGACAACTCCCTGGGGAGTCCCAAGCTCCATATGAGATCCATGGCAGTGAGTTTGAATAATTCTTAGTACAAGGCCATGTAAAATTATGAATGCTCATAATTTAGCAAGTCAGGATTTCACTTGATCATCCTATCAACAACTTCACTCCTTATTTGGGAAAGAGTTCTGGCAGCTTTATTTTTGGTGTCTCTTTCATTATTAAGTGAAGGTGATTAACTGAACAAATAATTTATGCATTCAGGAGTAAACCCTGCATTTTATCACATTTTCTGCTTACAGTACAGTGTACAAGAAACCATGGGGTTACTTATGTCTGTATATGGTAGCAAGATGTCATAAAAGAAATGATGTGCACAGAATGCTGGGGTTAAAAAAAATCTTGGGTTCCAGTCCAAAGCTGCTGTGTCTCTACTGTTGTTCAGGGAAGTCAAGAAGAAAGAAAACAAAATATAGGTTGAAAAGCTTTTATTCAATTGCTTGAGACAAGGGCATAAATGTATTGCAAAAATTGCTTTGCCTCTTCGGAAAAGAATCAGAAATCAGAAAAGCAAACCATTGACTCAGCTGAAGAAGTGCAAGCAGCAGTAGAATAAGAGAGCCTTCATAAACCCCACATTCTGCTAGATATATGAGAGGTATTTTGCTTATGTTATATAATTTGGTAAGGACTAATAAGTCCTAGTAAGGAATAATTTCTAATATTGCTTTAGCTTGACGTTTAAGTACAGTGAAGATGGCTACGGGGTGGATTTAGACACGGTGGATTCCTTGGGTATGGGAAGCTGTAGAGCAGAGATGTCAAACTTGCACCGTCATGGCGTCGTCACATGATGTATTGCAGCTTTTTCCCCCTTCGGTAAACTGGGCATGGGCCTGGCCAGCGTGTGACGCATCTGGCTCAAGGGCCGTGAGTTTGACACCCATGCTGTAGAGGCTCTATTTGGCAAGTATTATCAGAGCAAAAAATTGTGTAAGGATTGAATTTGGGAATAATGCTGGCAAGATACATGACAAGTCTTTACAGAATAACAGAGCTGGAAAGGACCTTGGAGGTCTTCTGGTCCACTCCCATCACTGCTCATACAAGTGGCTGTCTAGTCTCTTAAAAGCCTCCAGTGATAGAGCTCCCTAGAGTGTCCGGAGCTGGGGGCGGGGGAGACCGTTTTCGCACTCACAGAGGCTCCAAGAAAGCCTCTGGACCTCAGGAAAGGTGAAAAACGGGTCTCCCAGAAGTTCAGGGAGGCTGGAAATGGGTCGCTTCCAGCCTCCATAGACCATCCAGAGCTGACCAGCTGTGGGAAGGGAGGGGGTTGTTGGGCCTTTCCTCGCTGCGGCCGGATCCGACGCCACCCCTGCCAAGTATGTTGAAGCAGCCTGGGCCATTGCAGCTGCGTGTAGCTGTTTCTGCCGCCCTGCCAGTCAGCTATTAGGAGGACCTGTCAGGCTTCGCTGTGGCTGGATTTGATCCCTGCTAGTCCTCCCTACCCACCCCCGCAGGTATGGCAGGCCGGTCAGGGCTTGACAGCCGTTTTCGGAAAGCCTTTGGACCTCGGGGAAGGCAAAATTCCCCCCCCCCATGGTGCAGGCCATGCCCACCATGGCCACGCCCACCCAGCAACTGGGCAGCGAACCCATTGCTGAGGTTTTTGAAGCCCACCCCTGGCTATAAGCCAGAGTTCTTCAGCCTTACAAATATTGCAGCATATGTATGTCAATTCCATTTCAGGAAGGTGAAGTTTATAAACTCCCAGCTTGTATTTACATAGTATTGAGGGTTTTTTTTCTTGGAAGGAGACTAACAGCATTTTTTATCAACCCCCATCCCATAATACTATGATACCTTGATGCATCTGAATGTTTATTAGCTTGATGCCTATGACTCTTTATTCCTGTCTATGTCCAGCATTAAAGATCTCTCCAGAAGATGCTGCAGCTACACCTTGCCCCATGAATAACTGCGTGGAAAAAAGCACAACCTTAAGATGAATATTAATTTCCGACAACAGCCTGAGCTTCAGCTGAACTACAAAGGAACTGCCAGGCAAAGTTCAAATGAGCCCTTGCAAAAAGGAGGAACATATTTTGTTTGTAGACACTCCCCACATCCCAAAAATGTATGTCACATTAAAGGTAAGGCTCCTTTGTGCCCCACTCCCATGTGGCTAATTGTATCATAACTCTATTCTCATTTATGTTTTCTTGAATAGAAACATTGTCTGAGTTTATTCCTAAATTTGACTTGTTAATTTTATATGGCTACACATCTCATAATAAACTGACTGTGTGGCATATAACAATATGGTAAAACTGACTATGTAAAAGACAATTATTAAAAAAAAACAAAAAACTCATAAGCCTAAAAACTCATGAGCCTCAGTGGTGCAGTGGTTAGAGTATAGTACTGCAGGCTACTTCTGCTGCCTGCCAGCTGCCTGCAATTTGGCAGTTCAAATCTCACTAGGCTCAAGGTTGACTCAGCCTTCCATCCTTCTGAGGTGGGTAGAATGAGGACCCAGAAAGGATGCAAAAAAAGAAAAAGAGGGATAAAGTGAAATGGGACTGACAAAAATTAAAACATTTTGAAATTATTTTAAATAATTAAATTGTTGAATGGTCCCATGGCCAGTTGGCTGTGGCGAGTTGGCTGTGGCGAGTTGGCCCATCCTCTCCATGCAACCATGGCAGCAACCACAGCAAATTCTTAAAATTCCTAATATGCTCAGTGGCCCCAAAAGATTGCCTGTCCATTGTGCCAAACTCAATTATGGGCCTGAGAAAATATTAAAGGCTCATTTTCTTACTCAGGATTAAATGATGCACCGATTTGCTTTGTACGAGACCGAGGGTACAACGAAGGACATTTCTTCATGCCAGGCTCAGCATACAGCCAGCCTTACAGGCATCTTGGAACTGCAGCAGATAAGATTTTTCCCAATAATACTTTGCCAGCATTGATATCAGAGGGAGTTGGAACAACTCTTCCACGTAAGTAATGTGTATGACTGCAAAGTTTTGAATCCTTCTGTACAAGATTAAAATCTGAGTTTTTCCTATTTCATCTTAGCTTTGGACATCTGTATTAATTTTCTCCTCGCTTTCAGTAGAAATGAATGGCTGAAGAGTACCTAGATAAGATCTAGTTGGAATACTTTGTGTTTCAACTAGTTTGTGTTGTGGTGAGTTACAGCAAAGGACTGTGAATGGTTTGCAAAAAGGTGTATTCACTAGCATGTGTGTGTTACTATCACTACAATATTGCCCATTTGAATTTGGGCATCTATTTCCCTATCCCCAATTAATAAAAATATAACATATTGTTGAATTTTTCAATAGAAGTGTAATTAGCTGTTCATTTTTAAATTTCAACTTCAATGTTTTAGGAACTTTCATTGTATTCCAGATCTTACTAAAGATGAATTTGCAGAGCTGAGAAATCAAGCAAGAAACACTCCTCTCTTAAGGAAAAAGGTGAGGAATCTTTTGTCTCCATTACAATCGCTCCCTGGGAAACTGTTTACCAGTAAATTGGTTTAATTATAATTAAACTAATCAGGACTTCTTGTCTTGGGTTGCATATAATTATTAGTGCCTGATGATCAGGCCACCTGAATAGCCTAATTTCAGCAATGCTTCTATGCTATAGAAATGATGGGGGAAAGAGATGATTTTTGTTTTAGTTACATCAATGTAGTAACTGTGGGAGACCCAGTTTGGTGAAATGTTTAAGGGATCAAGCTAGAACAGGGGTGTCAAACGCGATTCCACTGAGGCCACATCAGGGTTGTGTTTGACCTTGGGGAGCTGGGTGGGTGTGGCCAGGGTGGGCATGGCCAGCTTGGCATCACTCGTGTCGGGGGCACCTGTGGCAGGCTGAGCTCCGTTCACTGGCAGAGAGCTGCAGGAGGCATATAATATATGAGCTCCGTTTTCTCTGGCACCACAGGCCAGTCCTTCGCTATTTCCAGGGGGCCCCCGTGGGCCAGATCTAAGCATCCCACGGCCCGGATCCGTCCCACGGGTCTTGAGTTTGACATCCCTGGGCTAGAGTTCTAATCCCACTTTAGGGATGAAAGCAGCTGGGTTACCTTTGGATAGTTACTCTCTCTAAGCTGTAGAAAGTGAACAATGACAAACCACTTCTGAAATTTTCTAAGAAAACCAAAGGGACTTGTCTAAGCAGTCACCTAGTGTTCACACTAACTCAAAAACACAGAAGCGTTTGTACACGCACTTGCGTACACACACACACACACATACATGTATATGTGGAGATTGTATAATTATAGAAATGAGGGTTTACTTATAGACTTCTCTAGTAATTGGTGTGTTTACTAGTCTAATTTCACCAAGGAGCATAAAGGGAATTTCTTGGTCTCCAAAACAAACCTGTCAGGTAGCTCTGAAATTAAGGTCACATCTTCCCAGGATGGAAGAAGGGAACAAGAAGTCAAATTTTCCAGCTTGACTGGTAAGGTCTGGACTCTGGTAAGATCCTCCCTCAGATGCTCCTCTTTTCCCATACAATAGCATACCAGAACGGAAGCATAGCAAGTTCACAGGTGCATTTCTTTCATTTGCTTTCATCTGTATTTGATGTCTCTCTTTGTATAATGCTTTATCATCAGGATGAACCTCTGACAAAATACTTAGGAGACTGCCCACAAAGTAAGACTTCGGACTTACAACTTGTCCCTCTTCAGAGAACGTATCAAAAAGAAAACTTCAGGGAAAATATTAATTATACTCCAAGCTATCTGGATCAAGAAATAAAAGTAAGATACAATCAGTAAGTGGTTCTTCTATATAATATAAGTTAAAAGTTAAAATATGATGGCCAAAGAGGAATGATGTTTAAAAGATAAGATTGAAGGAATATTCTTGTGAAGCAGTGGATTATATAGTAATTTCCCACTTAACACACCAGGAAGTATTTTGCAGTAACTTTTTTTTAATTACATTGTTGCTACTTAATTGAAACTAATAGTAAAAATATGCAGATAGTCGATGAAATTATTGTGTATTGAATGTAGATAAATGTTTAGACTTCTTTAAAACCCATAAATTTCTCAGGACACCTGTCTCCAACCATGGTGTCCTTCTTTTATATAGTTTTAAACTGCCAAGACTCAACATTGGTCCTGCTGGAAGAATTTAACTCCACATAAATGAAGGATACCCATCCCAGGGAAGGCTGAAACAGAAACCTAGAAAGGGCTGCTGATGGAACCAAAGGGGTATACAAAACCCAACTAAGATGTGTTTTATTAGCTGCCCATCTTACCTCAGGATAACTCTAGCAGCTTACAATCATAAAAAATAAATAAACACATATATAAAAAAATAAAAAAAACATAAAAGTTACAGATAGTCTTGCTTAACAACAACTGGAATTGGGTCTGGAATTTCATCACTAAGTGATATGATCATAAAGTATGATGTCACTTCTGGTAGTCCCCAGTCACTATCTTCATTAAGTGAATCTATACAGGTCATCAAGCAAGGGCTTTATGTGAATATGACTGTTGATTTCCTGCTGTCTTCCCCATTGATTTTGATTGTGGGAAGCCAGCAAGGATAGTACAAATGGCAATCCTGTGATTGAGGGACATTACGACAGTCAGACATCTGAGCCAGTTGCTGAGGGCTCAGATTAGGACTATATAGTTGCCAGGGCATTGTGATGGCTGAAACTTCAGGGACCAGTTGTAAGTACTACTTGTTGAGCACTGTCACAAGTTCAAACAGTCATTGAAGGAATGATTGTTAAACCACCTGTATTAGTATTGTATTACTTAGTCAATATCGCCCAATGCTGGTGGGCTTTTTCTTCTCAAACTACTATTTTCTGGTAGAAAAAATGTGGATGATTACTAAATGGCAATAAAGAATAAAGATTACACCAGCTAGAAACAGGAACTGTGAGATCTAGTGTCTATGGAGATTCTCAGTCATCCAAGTCATGATTGTCCCAAAAGTGCTTTTTCAAGAGGCAACTGGACTTTCTGATTTTTCTTTGAAGACGTTTCGCTTCTCATCCAAGCTTCTTCAGATCTGTGGCATCTAATCCTTCCTTAGATACAAAACAAGTCACTCTTTTTCAGCCTTAGAAAGCAGGCAATGGAAAACTACTTCTGAAATTTTGCCAAGAAACTACAGGGTCTTGTCTGGGCAATTGCCAGGAGTAAAAAAAATGACTCCAGAGTGTGCGCACACACACACACACACAGACACTATTTTTTAAAACAATTGGTTGGCTTGATCTTTTCAGGCTGGGTGTCTCTATTCTTTCCATCAGATTCCACATAAGTTTTTAAAAATTCAGAATCCACTAGAAACTGCCTTTTGCAATTTTGCCTAGGTGCATGAAAATGTTGTATTGTCTTTGTCAAATTCAAACGCATTGTGTTCTCTATTCTCAGTGACCATGTTAAAGTTTGTTTAAGGTTCTATGTAAAAATAAATTGTATTTTTATTGTTATGCCTTTCTCCAAAGCACCTGCCTTTTTCTACCAGTTTAGTTATCTGAAATCTTAGTAGTATTGAAGTATTGCAGGCGTGATAGCACTTAGCAATAGCATTTAGACTTATAAACTGCTTCACAGTGCTTTACAACCCTCTCTAAGTGGTTTATAGAGCCAACATATTGCCCCCAACAATCTGGGTCCTTATTTTACCCATCTCAGAAGGCTGGAAGGCTGAGTCAACCTTGAGCCTGATGAGATTCGAACTGCCAAATTGCAGGCAGCCAGTAGTCAGCAGAAGTACCCTGCAGTAATGCATTCTAATCACTGTGCCATCCTGATGTTGTGTTACACATTATGAAGCTTAAATTATTTTACATTTTATGTACAGCATTTGTAAATAATTTGAACTCATGTCTGGCTCAGTAGAAACCCAGTCAGGGATAAAATCAATAGAGTTCTAAAAAGAAAAAAATATTGATATCTTTTTGGCAATACTATCAAATTGAACTGGAATATTAAAAAGATAAATAGAGTTGTATATAAGACAATCAATACTACTACCTAATATGACCATCTTTATTCTAGGTCCTAGAAAAACTCTGTGACATTTTACAGACAGATACCATTGGAGGGATTCAAAAATGGCTATCCAAGGCAAGTGTGAAAGGTAAGAGAATACACATTATAGCTGCACACAATGTGTTTTGTTTTGCTTATTGTATCAATTATCAAGCTTGCTTTAAGTGCGCAATACACTTTGGAAAGTATTTGGAAGAAGTGCTTTTGAAGGCTTTGCTATTCCTTAAAGCCACACACCAGTTTTCAGGCTTTTACATGAACCTAAATATGCTGCTACTGCTAACTGCGGCTTTAATGAGCTGGCTCGTTAAAGTTAATGTGACTGTTAAAACATCCGTTTATTTTCATTATACTAAATGAGAAGAATCAGCATATCTTATTTCATTTCGAGAGAAGGATGATTATCACTCTTACATCTTTTTAAGTCATATCAACTAGATATAGAAACAGATATGATGTAAAATAGACAAACTACAGATTGAAGCACAGTGATGTGCGGGTAGAGGACGAGCCTGAAACACTCCTAGGAAAATTCTTTAGATTACATGTGTCTGGAATATCCTCTAATTTTGAAAGAGAGTAAAAGAACCGTCCTTCAGCTACAAAGAGAGGGAAACAGAGCTTGCCCCACTGGCTGTGGGTCTTCATCAATCCTTTTCATGTACCCACCGCACTCTCAGTCACAAAGCACACGTGAGTGAAATGTAAATGTGAGCAGATTGCTCGCTGCTGAGCCAAAAAAGTCAGATGCAAAGCTTACCTTTGAAAGTGACCCTCTATCTTTTGTATTTCAGAGAAAGAGTTTGTATCCTATTTCATACGCTCCGATATGACCAGCCGTGACCTGTTGTATTATAAGCCCACGGCCCAGGTTGAAAGTGAAGTTCCAAACATTCGGGCTTTGCTGAGAGGGCAAAAAGGAACACCTAACGAAGGTAGCTGTTTCAGGTAAACTCCCAAAAAGTGCACAAGGAATGGAGTTTTCACCCTGGAAGCACCTACTGTAACCTGTTTATCTGAATGTCTATGGAGATTCTCAGTCATCCAGGTCATGGTTGTCCCAAAGGTGCTTTTTCAAGAGGCAACTGGGCTTTCTGTTTTTTTCTTTGAAGATGTTTCGCTTCTCCTCCAATAAGCTTCTTCAGCTCTGACTGGATGGAAGGATATCCTTCCATTCCCCACCACCCAGTCAGAGCTGAAGAAGCTTCTTGGAGGAGAAGCGAAACATCTTCAAAGAAAAAAAAGAAAGCCCAGTTGCCTCTTGAAAAAGCGCCTTTGGGATTCATTTAGTGACTGTTCGAAGTTGCAATGGCCCTGAAAAAAGTGACTTATGACTGTTTTTCATACTTGCTACCAGTGCAGCATCCTCATGGCCTATGATCAAAATTCAGATGCTTCATATTTAGGATGGTTGCAATGTCCCAGGCGCATGCCATCACTGTTTGCCACCTTCTGACAAGCTTAGTCAATGGGGAAGCCAGATTCAGGTAACCATCGTGTTACTAATTTAAAAGCTCTAGTGAGTCACTTAACAACTGCGGCAAGAAAGGTCATAGAGTGGGGCAAAACTCCCTTAACTGTCTCCCTTAACAACATAAATTTGGGGCTCAGCGATGATCATACGTCAAGGATTCCCTATAGTAATCTAGCACCTGGGTTCTTCTGCCCCTCTGTCTTAATTGCTACTTGAAAAGAGCCCCATTCCTCCTTCTATGTAATGGAAGGAAGAGGAGGCCACATATCACACACATCTTGTAGTGGTTCAATCAAGCAGGCTTGGTCTCGTTAGCCATACTTGCTGAGTTCACACCAGATGATTAAGCTAAATGTAGTTGGCTGGTGTGTATTTCAGCATGTTGTGGAAACCCTTCAGTTGCTTTAGCATGTTGTGTGAACTAGATGTTCATATTAATAAGTAAGAGAGTTTATTTGTTTGGATACAACATATACTGTGAACAGCGCAATTGTGTTTTGTTAACCAGGAGTTTGATCACATGAAGTCTATGATCTGGAGATGGTACAATTTCCATTTCCTAGAAGAGGAAGTGATCTGCCAACTAGTGACATCATCCATATTCCCTCCCCCCCATTATCCAGCACCTCACCTTTCCACCCAGCCTTTATAAACAGGGATATCCTTGGCATATAATAGCTTTGTCGAAGGGGAATCCTTGCCCAGGCGGTGCTCAGAGGTAGAGCACGAGTCCATGAAGGTCTGGGCCACAACGGAGAGGCAAGCGTCCGTGATGCTGCTCTTGTGAATATCAAAAACAAACTGTGGGTTCTTGATGACATTCACCCAAAACCTCAAAGGCAAACTAGAATTGAGAAAGAGGTAAGTGGTGTGAGACATTGATATTGGAAGAACTGTCATTACTTGAGCCAAATGATCTGTCGCAAGAAGAAGAGAAAATGAAAGGGAGTTAAAGGCTGGTGTTCAATTTCATTGTTACATTAGATGCTTTTGAAGAGCGGAGTCGTTTTGTTTTGCTTAAAGCTGTGTGAACTCTGGGAAACACCTGCTAGATTCTGAGTTAAGCAGATTGATAGGTACTCAGCCGTGCTAGGCTGTGGGTTTCCAGCTGTGGTTCACAGACTTACAGCCATAGCGTGTGTTGGATAACCAAAATGCAGAATTCTCACCAGTTGCTTTTCCAGGTATGTCGAACATCAGGATCACCAATCTGTCTCCGCTCTGCTTGTTCATCCAGGAAGTCAAACATGTATTTGATGGGCAAGGGAAGGGCACTGGCCCGGTGTGCTGTGCTGAACACTGTCTCAAACAGATCATCAACAAACTTCTGCAATGTACCCTGGAAAAGACAAATACTTCCGGAATATATCTTTTGAGAAGGTTGGAAAGAACAGTTTGTTAATCTGGGGATATCACAAAGGCCTTTCTTAACTCCCCCGCTCCCCTGCCCCTTCATTAAGAAGTACCAAAATTCCACCAAACAACAACAACAGAAGTGATCAATATTGGTAAGTTCTCCCTTAAATGTGGTAGGTGGAACATCTGGCAGAGTAGAGGCTGTGATCTGAATATAGAAATATTGTTTGATTGATTGATTTGATTGATTGATTTGATTTCTATTGCTGTCCATCTCGGCAAACAACTCTGGGTGGCTCACAATATCTATCTGAGGAGTTCTTCCAGATCCTGAAAAAGGCAATTTCATTACCACATTTAGAGTCCTCATAACCTTGGAGAAAAATGTACATGCCTGCTTTGGCAAAGCCAAAATCGTCATGAGTGCATTTCATTTGTCACCCATTACTCTCACTAGATGCCCAAACTGGCCCATTTTTTCAGTTGCCTCCTCAATACCACATGATCTGAAAACGGCCACATGGTGTCTAGATCAATGTGTATAAAATAGTTTGCTAAATTACACAAAGGTAGAATCATTAATTTTGCAAAAACTAAGGCCCTTATTAGGATCCCACAAAAAATAAAAGGAGTACTGTAAACAGCTGTCAGAGAATCAATTTAATCTCAATATTTCCCAGAAAAATAACAAGTCTCAGTGTTTTGTTTCAGATATTCTTTCCCAACTCCTCTCGTACTCTGTTACTAGACTTTGACTATAAATCTATATCAAATGGCCCTGATTTGAAACTATAACATTAATCCCTTCAAAATCCACAAGCTTAAATTGCATCTACATTTTAACAGAAGCCACTTTCACATCAATTTAAATTATTGCTGCTACTGCCAAGGTACATGGGAATGATTGCTCTGTGAGGATCTTGATAGCATCGCTATATATTACCAAAACGTATTACAAGAACGTTCCAGATAACAATAGTGTAATTAAATCAAGTGCAGAGAGAAACAGAACACAAATATATACAACCACAATTCAGACTTCAAATGATACTTGCTTTTCTTCTTCACTACCTGGCAATTTACAGCTTTGATTTTGCCAGATCTGATGTTGCACAGTGTCAATAAATCACCTGAAACTTTATTTAGATGTCAGCTGGCAAGCATTGAAAACATGGCAGAATAGCAGAGTCCAAAGCAAGGGAACCAATGTTCCTGCTCCTGTTGCTAGACAGGAGGTAGTTTGAACAGTGTTCTGTTCAGAAGGGACATTCAGGCTTTCTATGTGAAGAACTTGGCAAGACTGAACAAAAACTGAAATTTTTGGGAGAAAATTTGGAGAAATGGAGAAATGACTCTTCAGCAAAGTTTTGTTGAAGGCAAGAATGATAGAGCCAACAAAGGCTGAAAAATCTCTTGGTCGACTATTAAAGGACTGGTTCTGAAACGGTGCAATATCTTATCTTCCAAACAAAGACATCAATCAACTGAAGAAATTTGGCAGGCGGGGTTCAGGAGAAGAGCCTTTTCTGCTGTGGCCCCCGCCATCTGGAATATTCTTCAGTTGGAGATGAAGTCTGCTCCCACATTCCTGGCCTTCTGGAAGAGCCTAAAAACTTGGCTTTGCTGCTTGGCCTGGGGTCCTGACAGGGGCTTGCTATGTTGGGGGTAGCTGACGAGGTAGAGAAGATAGCAATAGCACTACTTATATAGCGCTTCATAGTGCTTTATGGTCCTCTCTAAGCAGTTTACAGAGTCAGCACACTGCTCCCAACAATCTGGGTCCTCATTTTACCCACCTCGGAAGGATGGAAGGCTGAGTCAACTTTGAGCCGGGTGAGATTCGAACTGCCACATTGCAGGCAGCCGGCTGTCAGCAGAAGTAGCCTGCAGTACTGCATTCTAACCACTGCGCCACCATGGCTCATCCACAGGCCACCTATCATCTTGGCTTTAACTTTTAAGTTTTCTATTCAAATTTTCTCATGTTAATTGCTGTTTAGCACTGTTTTTTTTATTCTATTGCAAATCCCCCAAAGTCGCTGAATCAGTGAGATGGGCAGCATAGACATTTAATAAACAAATAAATAAAATAAAGGGTTGATTTAAACTTAGAATATCTTGCCTGAATGCCTCCACTCCAGGTTGTAGGGTTAGTGTAGGGTGAAGACTAAACCTGTCTACTAACTCTGAGATCCAGTTCTCTTCCAATCATACCTTGGTGGCAAGGAGTCGGGTGAGGTAGATCTCAGAAACCATCTTGCTCCCTCGCTCCCCTTCCTTGGGGTCTCCGAGATGCTCGTGGTTCTTGACCAGATGCCAGAGGCGGGTGCCTGAATCTTGATCTGGAGTGAGGATGGGAGCTCGTGAGCGCAAGCTCTCTGGGCTGCTGGAGGTACGCAACAAACTCTCTGCAGGGGTGAGAAACGAAATCACTTTGAGTTTGCTCAATTCAATCCTGGGCCAAAGAGCCTGCTTTCCAGGCATCTCCTTCTAGCCCTGATTAAACTTCTACAAAATCCTTTCTATGTCCAGAGGAAGGGTTTTCTTTTCCAGGCTCAGAGCCTGAAATCTGAGCAGAACCACTATTACCATCATCCTTACCCCTCCAGAGACCAAGTAAAGTATACCCCTTCCACTCCAACCACAAAGTGGGAGTGGCTGTAAAATTATAGACATTTCGTGCCTGAAATAGCAATGAAAATTACAGTTAGACCAGGATAATGCTGGGAGGAAGCCCAGGGAATAAAATTCAGACGTGGCAAGAGCTGCCGTTCAAAGACTGATCGCAGAAATACCGATAACTTAGAACTCAGGTTTGCGGGGCTGCTGAACACATAGGACGGGGATGGCCTTTCTCATGCAAAGAAGCATCCACAGCACCATATAAAGCCGATGTGTGTGTGTGTCAGAGAGAGGACATGCCTCTGCATGCCAAGCCACATAAAAAGACAACGACAGAGGCTCATTTGCACAAGACTATAATCTCAGTTTATGAGGGCTCAGAGCCTCAGACAAACGATGGAAAGGCTGTATCCTGAAAACAAGTCCCCAATGCCAGAATATACAACTTCAATGGTATTCCTTCCATTTTCAAGGAGGACATACATGCTACAGCTCAACAGGAATTAAGAGCAAGCCCAGAAAGTAAAGCATTTCAACTTTCTTACTTTCAAGCAAATTTCTAGTGCTTATGGTTATAACAACAGCCTTAAAAATGTAAAGCGAACTGCAAGCAGGTAAGATTTTCAGTGTTTGGAAAACTACCCCCAAAAATGAGAAAGGATGAATATTTGCATAATGTATACAGGTTGTAGAATTCAGTTTCTTAGTCAGAAAGTCCAGCATACATTTTCAGAGCTCCTGCAAGTTATCCCACATTATGGAACATGTCCCAGGAATGTGCATGGCTGCTTTAAGGCGTTCCTGATGGGTGCAAAGGGCAAGCCCACATCTGCCCCTCCAAATAATATTTAAATCTGGATCTCTGCATAGCCTAAGTCTCTATCCATCTGCTTAAATCTTAATGAGGTGGCCATATTCCCTTGGAAACCTGTTGAAGACTCTACTCTGAGGTCATCTATATCCATACCCCATCCTTCCCTTCCTCTGTTAGCCATGCTGCCCTCTTCTTCCTTGAGCAAGAAACATGGATTCTTCCCTTGCCTGGGAACCCTTTGAAAATACAGACAATTCTTTCCAAGGGTGCTTCAACAGGAACAACCCATCTCAGATACCACTTTGGCAGAGGTCCAGGCAACACATAACTCACAAACAGCCCTGCTACCTTCACGCCCGAACTGAATTAAGCATTTCTTTGCAATGTTAGGTTATGCTGTTGGAGAAAAACCCGAGGTTTGCAAGTTGTTCAGGGCAGACATGCATCTCTGTGATGGTGAAGATCGGGGTGGGTGGGAGGGGTGGAGGTGCCATTCCTTACCATAGCGACTCAGCGAATGGGTGAAAGTGAAGGAGCTTGCAATATTGTAGCCTGATGCCTGCCTAGGAACCAAGCCCACCGTGGAGCCATCTGCTACCTGTGTGTTAAATTGCAGAGATGGCAGGAGTGGAGGGGGCGGGGGGAGTGGGTTTAAAGATAAGATGGATTGGGATGGGGAAGAGAAGAAAGAGGAATGTTGAACAGTTAACAACATTAATAATACTTAGCATTAATATAGCATACTTCAAACTATGCAGTCCTTGCTGCTCTCTGAGCTTGGTGGTTTGGTTGCAGATGTTTCATTACCAAACTAGGTAACATTATCAGTGCTCTGATGATGTCACCATCCCAGCACCTAGTTTGGTAATGAAACTTCTGCAAGAAAACCACCAAGCTCAGAGAGCACCAAGGACCCCCACAATTTAACCCTGATATTCTCTTCTATCAGTACAATTCAAACTTTCAATACATTTTACGCAGTCATTTTAAACTCTGTAAATTAGAGAATCATTATTCCCATACCAGAGCCTAGAGTAAGGGTATAGTAATGACAGAAAGTTTGTGAACTTTTTAAAACTATCTGCAATCATGCAGTCAAGAGAATACGGGAACACATCAATTCATAAATACTTGTCAATAAATACTATGACCTATCTAATGTGATCTGAACTTCATTTTGGCTGTTGTTTGTTTACCAGAGCATCTTTACCTATTACTAGCACTAGGACAGGTAACATTGTAGGTAACAATACTGCTGGATTACAAGTAGCTCTAAAGGGATTACTAACTTTCTATCATCACAGTATCTGTGCACTCCTTCGTGCAAATATCGGGGCAGTTAAGAGAAAGCTAGTTTGGGCAAAGCCCTCTGATCAAATTTATGATGGAGCCAAAAGCTGAACAGGAAGCTTCTTAGTTCATAATTTAAGCAATTATACATTACACTAATTTCTAAAAAAATATACAAACCGCCAACATGAGGAGGACCTCTGAGGCAACCCAAGACTATTAAGAGCAGCACCTTGAGATAAGCCTTAATCCAAGAACAAGAGCCATTGGGCGGTCTTTATTCAGAGAAATTCAGTTTCCCCCTCTTGATCTCAGTGGATTCTACTCTAGTGGTGACTAAAGGATTCTTCACAATGTGTTGGCTGCTGGCAATATTACAGTAAGCCTGACTACTAGAATACAAGCTACTCAGAACTTTAAGAGAAAGCTAAAACTGTACGTTCACGTACATACTGAAGTTTTTAGTCCCAAACTGAAGCATACATATTAAGATAGTTAATTAGCGATGGTGGCGAATATTCGTAGCTCGGGTGGAGGATGAGGGTGGGGAGGTTCATTCTCTGAGATCCGAGAATGAACCTCCACCCTCACAGTTGATTAGTCTAGAAAAGGAAGGCAAATACCTGATAATGCCCCAATGTGTTGAGCCGCTTCCAGTCTCCCTCAATTTTACTTGTGGCGTCTTCATCCTGCAAGATGGTCCGTCCCCCAGCACCCTGACACCACTCTGGGATAAACCGGAAGACGAGTGGGAAGACAGTTGGCTTTATTATTCTCTCTTCCTATTTAGTTACAAATTTAAGCCAGTGGCTGATTACCCAGGTCCATTCCATGCTCACAACCCCAACCTGCTTTCTGCCATGTTCCTGCCTTCATACCTAGCTCCATGTCTTCAGCTCGTGGCCGCTGCGAATAGGGTACTCCTCGATATACGGCATCTAGAAGCTTCTCCTTCGCTTGTGTCACCGAATCACAGTTTAATACTTTAACAGGCACTGCAGGTCCTCCAGGTGGCTCAGGAGGGGTGCATAATAATGTCTAGCAGGGAAAATAAATCTCATTTTAAGTCATGGTAAAGATACACATTTATGCACATGGGCAGATCTGGGATTTGGAATGAGAAGTAACGATCCCACTTCTCGCAGCTTCCATAGCTAAGGAAAAACTACACACTTAGACCTCTGTATTTTAACGCAGCTCCCAATGAGTGTTTCAGTGTTCAGGGTGTTAAAAAAACCTTCTGCCAAATATGGATGTAGATAACAGAATTGCATTTGGGGTTTGTGATACTAGAGGAGGCCTATTCACGGAAGGACAAAATATTTGGCTACTTTGTTGAAGAGCCTTTCTATCTTCCCAACCAGCTGTCTGTTAAGTAGCACCTGTTGCCTTTACCTTAACTGCGGCCCAGCATGAAGTACCTTGCAAAATACCAATCACATCCCGATTCTGTGTAGCGTTATGGTATTTTGCACAACGTAATCTTTCATGGAACATCACCCATAATTCCCAGGTCTATCTACAGCTCTGCTTCTTCCAAGCTGGTTTCCCCCATTTTGAAATTAAGTAATTAACCCACTTAGGAAGGTTTCCAATTGTTACAAAACGAGAATGCTTCATTAATTTGGTGGCGCAGATGCCTCCAAGCCAGAATTGCAAGCTTAGAATGACGTAGGCAACAAGGCCCTTCTTACACATATAGCCATGTTTAACTGAAGTGGAACATGTGGTTGGCTCCCTGGCTGCCTCTGTTGCCACCCCCTAAGCTCACCAAGGTCTTGTAATCAATCTGCTGGCGAATGAGCTTGTCCTCGCTCAACGAGTAGCGTGCCTCGCCTGTGATGGCATCTATTGGGCCTTTCTCCATCTGCTGCTTGATGGCACAGAACAGCATGAATAATGGCTCCCCAGCACATTCCTAGGTAAGGAAGAGAGAAGCTTGAAGCAGGAAACCTTGGGATCTGCAGGTAGCAAATGAGATGATAGGTAAACCTGGCTCTGTATTTTCTATTCTCATCAGCTCTATCTGTTCTTTTTTAAGGGAAGCCCCAAAGATTAAGGTCTTCCACATTTAAGGCTTACGTTCTATTGCTGAATAACAATGCCCAGCATTTTCGCTCAAATTTCCCACTGGGCAGAGAATATCATTACACTGATGAGGCTAATGATTCCAGAGTTGTAACAGAATAAGTCTGAAGACCCAAAGGTGGCCCAAATTTCAAGCACTCATGAGCCCAAGTTTCAGGCACGCTTACCTTCAGGAACCTATGCAGCAGAAAAGTAAACCAATTGGTCAACATTTTCTCAGCCACTGACTCCGTCCTGGAACAAGAGAAAGATAGAGGAGTGTTGCTTGCGACTGTGAGACGGAAGAAGTCCCCTATGCCTGCAATAGTGTTTTGTGAAAAGGAAGAAAAGGATCTGGATGCCTCCACTCTTCTAACATCGCGTCTGAAACTTGTGTTCTCACTATCCCAAGAATATTGTGGATAATACGGACTCATGCACTGTTCACTGCTGCCAATTTAATTATTAAATAGCAAGGTTTAATGGGGACCAGGAGGAGAGGAGCATGGGAATCAAAGGTCTCGCACCGGCGGAGCAACAGCTTGGGGTGGGCACGGTTCTGCAGGTTCTTCTCAATGAGGTCAGCCAGCAACTGCTTCAGCACCCCAGTAGCATAGTCAAGCCTGCCCTGCAGGGCCACCATCGTCAGAGAAGCAACAGCGCCCCTATCTCGCATGGAGAAACCTCGCTGGCCCTCCAGGGTGTGGATGAAGGTCAGCAGGAAAGGCCGAGTGTGCAGCAACTGCCCAAAGAGACGGAGCCCTTTCTCTGTGCTTGGTGGTGTCTGCAGAGGCAAGAAAACAGAAACCGCTCCCTAAGCCAATATGGCAACATGGCTCGCAAGGGCAATGACAAACATTCCTTGCAGCTTTCCACATGCCGTAGGCTGGACTTTGCTCACAACCGGGAAAGTCTTTTTATCTGCCCTTGACTTCACATACCTGTCCCACCTCTATGCACTTTGGAACATGCAGACTGTCTTGCTGGATCATACCACTTCATTTCCAGTAACCCCAAGAGACAGACAGATAGATGATAGATAGTTGATAGAAAGATATAGACAGGCAGACAGATAGACAATAGATAGATAGATAATAGGGAAACAGGTAGATATCGATAGAGATGATAAATAGATGATAAATGATAGAGATGATAAATGATACATAGATAGAGATGATAAATTATAGATAAGGGATAGATTGATATATAATAGATAAGACAGACAGTCTCATAAAATAGGGTAGTTTCCCCCTGTTTGCCTCCACTCTTTAATACTATTAAGAATATTGCTTTTGAATGCAACCTTTGTAGATCTAACAAGAGTGGAAATGAAGATCAATAAGAAATTCAGCTTGATGGCCATTATCTGCAAACTAAAGGGGTTTCTGCTAGTCTGTGAAAAGAAGGAACTCCTAGATCCATCATATCAGGAGCAGAATCAGCCCCAATAATTTCAGGAACAAGCACCTGAGTTGACAAGTTCAGGAGACAATGATGCCAGAGATATCGAAACATAAAGGCCTCAGTATACCAAACCTCAGTATAAACCAATCTCTGCAGCTCAATTTCCCCCCCCCAACTTAATATTATTGTTAAGACAGCATGTCACACAGGTCTCATTTTTCCATGACAAGCACTCACACTGGTTTCTTGAAGTGCCGGGTGATCATCCACCCCCGGAAAGAGCACACGCCTTGCATATGTCCGATAATCCAGGAATGGGATCTTCACACCATCCATGTTGTTTGTCAGCTCGTTAATATCTGTCTGCAACTCAGCAAAAGCTGAAGAAGGTAGAAGACTGTTAAAAGCGTTGAGCTGTTTTGCCTTCCGCTCTGCCTCTTTTGATCGTTAACGGAGCCAAAGAATTAACCATCGAGCCATCCTTGGCCTGCAACAGCCCTGCCTCATCAGATCAGGCAGCAAAAATGAACAGGTATATTCCAGGTGGGGAAAAAAACTGCAGATCATCATGCTTACACACCACATGCGCATGTTTCGGCCACATGTAACCAGCGAATGCGAAGCCTGTATGAGGCTCCTTGCAAAAGAATCTAAATTCTTCATTTCTCTTTGGAGACTAGATGGTAACTGGGACCACATCACGTCTCTGAAGCTACCATCCTTCCTCTATGTATATGAAGCTGGCTCAAGTAAACCTATCGTTTCAGACTGGAATAATGGCTCAAAGCACGAGATGTAATATTCCTCAAATCTCTTCCCTGCTTGCCCTCCCTTTACTGTAAAACCCGGGTGTCAAACTCGATCGCGTCACAGGACATATCACTATATATCGTGATGTTTTTTGCCTTTGTGGAGCCGGGGTGGGAATGGCCTACACATCATGCATCTGGCCCGTGGGCCGCCATTTTGACACCCCTGCTCTAAAACATTCTGGGCTGAAAACAGTGTTTTATCATTAGGCAGAGCTGCCTTAAACCAATTGGTTTGGGGTACCGTGGTCACCCCCCCCCCATTTTTAAGGCATTATTAGTGTAGTTTTCCTTGGTAAGGAGGCTTGTGGGGTCTTCTGCCTCAGATTGCCTTAACAGTTGGTCTTGGATACTACGCAACTAAGTGAAAATGCCATTTAATGCGCTCCGCTTGGCCGTTATGTACCTTAGGTTAGTCCTCTAGGATGTTCTCTTGGGATACTTGGGATATTTTTTTTTTATTTTTTTTTACATTTATATACCGCCCCATTCCGAAGACTCGGGGCGGTTTACAACTTA
>JANHFL010003596.1:102835-129946 GCA_032468155.1 Oxyrhabdium leporinum | reverse complement strand
TTATTGTGAGTTGGACTAGGGAGAAATTTCCTAAGGGTGAGACCAATCAAGTTGGCCACGCCCACCAAATCACATGACCACCAAGCCACGCCCACCAAGTCACACCCACAGAACCGGTAGTAAAAAAAGATTAGATTCCACCACTGGTGGGAGCCAATCAGATGCTACACTTGTATGGCAAAAATTTACACATACAGGAGGCAAAGACGGATTCTGGTTTATGGGATATGGGATAAGTTACAAATGAAGCTAGATACAGTTAGACTGTGGACTTAATATTAACCCTCACTCCTAAACCCACTTTATATATTATGTATACAATTGTGAATTGTGTCACACTACTATTCCATTTGTTTGTTTGTTTGATCCCACCTTTATTAATTTTACAAATAACTTAAGGTGATGAATATATCCCATACATATTCCTCTTCCTATTTCCTGCACAACAACCCCCCTGTGAGGCGAGCTGAGCTAAGAGAGAGAGATTGGCCCAAAATCACCCATCTGGTTTTCATGGCTAAGCTAGGACTTGAACCCATGGTCTCCCACTTACTAGCTTGATGTCTAACCACTAGACAATTACTCAACCACTTTGTACCCCTTGCTCGTACTTTTCATATGTTCAAACAAGCCTACATCCTCCCCATAAAGTGTTTACCATCCTTGATGTTTTGAGACGTGAAAGCCTACTATGTGTAGATTCTGTTTGCACTCTGAAATAAGGAAAAATTCAAACAAAGGGAAAATGTAACTTCACTCACTTGATAGGTTTTCCTCTTCCTACACAGTAAGAGTTTTTAAACTGTTAGATCCAATTAAACTCTTGAAAAATGCCCCCTTTTCAGGAAATTGGAAGACATGTTTTTGCACAATAGGAATAAGCAGAAATGTGGCTAACCTTAATGATAAAATGTTTGAAAATGTAGAGAGGAAAAAACTGAAAGATGTTACACCTTGCTAGTCCTTATGACCCCATAATTTGCTATTCCTTTAGTTGTTCCCCACCTAATGTTGCTGAATAAATGTTTGCCATGTGGCTCCTCTCAGTTTGTATCACTGGTGCCCAATGACATTCTATAAATTTCTTTCTGCTTTTAGAGGGACAATGCATTGACATAATATTTCTTTTCCTTTGCATTATAGAGAGGAATTTGCTGCCCCTATGAACCCATTCTCCACATCAGATTAAGCAGTTATTAAAACCTGGGTGTGTCTTATTGCTTCAAACACAGTATGATCAGCTGATGAGTTAAGCATACTCTACATGTGCTCCAACAGACCCTGACTCTCCCCAGGTTTGTCTCTTATACCTCTGGGGGGGGGGGGAGCGCCACAAAGATATCTTTGAAGTTGTTTCTGTCATTTCACCTCAACTGTGGAAGGAAATGAGCAAACCTAAACTATTTTCATGTTTGCTACTTGGATAATGTTGATGTCGAGTACTAGCTCCCAGTTTCTTATTTATGTGAAATTTTGAAAAAGAGCACAGTCAATAAAATGCAGCCTAATTTAAATATAATGCTGCTGGCAGAATTTAGAACTAAAGCCATGTATCACATATAGTATAGGAATAGTGAAGATACTCTGCTCTTTAAGATAACAGTAAATTTCTTGGATAACAATAGCTGCTTATGACCCCTTCCACAAGAATGGCCAATCCCAGGGAACAATAAAAATTAAGAGATGAGTATGTGGTACCTCAGGTTGTCTGTAGTTCACTCTAAATCAGTAATCTCAATCTGGCAAATTGAAGATGTGTGGACTTCAACTCCCAGAATTCCCCAGCCAAGAGATGTTCAAATTTGAACAGCATTGTTTTTGGGTTGGCTGGGGAATTCTGGGAGTTGAAGTCCACACATCTTCAAGTTGTCAAGTTTGAGAAACAGCTAATTCATGTACCTATGGTTTTAGGGGACAGTTCTTGATGTTATAGATTTGTCTAGCCTAACCCCAAACCTTCCCTATAAGTTTTTCTTTGAGGCACTTTGGTGTAGGATTAAAGAACACCAGAAAACCAGAAGACAGTGAGTTCTAGTCTCATGCTAGGCACTAAGGCCAGCTGGGTGGCCTTGGGCAGATCACTTTCAGTGCTAGCAAGGAGGCAAGGGCAAAACCCAGGAGCAAGCAACAAAGATGATTAGGGGACTGGAGGCTAATACATATGAAGGAGAGTTGCAAGAACTGGGCATGGCTAGTCTAGCGAAGAGAAGGACCGGGGAGATATGATAACAGGGTTCCAATATTTGAGGGGCTGTCACAGAAAGGAAGGGGTCAAGCTATTTTCTAAAGCACCTGTAGGCCAGACAAAGAACAATGGATGGAAACTGAACAATCAACCAATAGAACAGCTTGCCTTCGGAAGTTGTGGGACCTTCATCACTGGAGGCTTACAAGAAGAGATTGGACTGCCATTTGTCAGAAATGAATTAGGGTCTCCTGTTTGAGCAGGTTAGACTAGATGACCTACAAGGTCCCTTCCAACTTTGTTATTCTATTCTATTCACTTCCTAAAGGCCTCACCAAGAAAACTGCAGGGGATCATCCAGGCAGATGCCGGGGGTTAAAACTGACTCAAAGGCACGAAAGATATAGGCTTGAACTATACAAGCTTTATGTGCTTCCTTAAAAATAAAAATGAGTAGTTAGAGCTGTGCTTATGCATGCCTAAAAAAAATAAAACTAAGCAAAGGGAGCAGTTACTATCTTGAGGAAAGGAACAGCAAAGTATTATTTTGGTAAAGCAGGACTTTTGAATTAATTATACCCCTAGTCCAGCCATTCTGTGAGTGGGGATCTAACTCTCTCCCAAGCGATTCTTCCAGAGCAATTACTGTATATTTTAAACATTACAGTTGCACTGACCCTCTGAAGAAGGTCAGGAATTGCTGATTATAAAGAAATATGGGAAATAATGGGAACAAATTTATTGTGCTAATAATTATTTACAATAGCTGGGAGCAGTTATCCAGGGTTTGATCCAATAGTATTTGCAGTTCTATCCAAAGCAAATGGCATTTTTCTTCCAGATGTCCCAATATTGAGTTAACATATTTTATATCAGAATTGTTGCCAGACCTTAGATCATGTTCTCATGTATGCTTGTTAATTTTTTATTTTTTTTTAAATCTTGAGGTAGGGTTTTCTCATGCATGTTATTCAGTAACAACACAAGTTCCTAGAAAATGAAGTTGCTTATTTAAAATGCATACAGGCATGCATATGCATGTAAAAGAACCTGGTTATCTGAGTAATTTCTTTGAGATATTAAAAAATGAACAGCTAAGATTAAAGTGTAAATCAAGGCAATAAGGCAGACAATTAAATGCTAGCATGATAAATCACACAAAGGAAGTAAGGCGCCTTTTTAAATATAAGAACTAAAAATAACAATATCAAATTAATCTTTGGATGATGCAAAGATATTAATCAAATGTTCTGCACTGTAATACTATTAACACTATATATAACATGACAATGAACAAAATGCTTTTAACTTGTTATAGACAAAACAAGAAACATTTGCTTAGAAGTCCTTTTTTTCATCCTTCTACTGAAAAAAAATTATGGACCGGAAAAATGCAAAATCCAGCTGCTATAAATCAGACATATATCTATCCATCCAATGTTACATATTATTGTAGTTATACTGCTTCTTGCAGAATGGGTCAATAATTTTTGATTCCTTAATAGATTCCAAATACTGGAAATAACGTCAAGAAACTAGTAGGCAGCCATGACCAGCATCAACAGCTCTAAAACAATCTGTATGATTTTCAGTGTAAAAGTATAACAAGTAGAAGAAAAGTTCCAAAACAAAAGATACTTTTATCTCCAAATCCATTTTTTTCATCACTAGCAGAATAATTGCAACCAATCTTGCTGAACATTCTATGGTGTACAACATGCATACTCAGTAGGAAACTTTTCTGTTGTTGGCTACACTTTGAAAAACGCTACTTATCTTTTATAACAATATGCCACTGGTTTCCATGTTTGTGTGTGTGTGTTTAAGTGTATGTGTATATCTATACAGAGAGACAAGTGCACACACACACACACACTTTATAAGAAGATAAAGCATGCAAGATAAGGCAGATTAGCATTTGAGAACAGCTCAATATGGCATAGATAATGAGAAGTCTGGACAAGACTTTCTAAGAAGTAATTTTACTCAAACTGAGATGGAAAGGCATCTAGAATTAGGGAAATCTCAGCATGTAAGAATGAAGTGACTATTGCAAAGAGGAGGAAAGGAATTCCATGGAATCCAGATGTTTTCAAGAGAAAAAAGCTCTTATCTGCATCAACTTGGAGAGTCTACTCTTTAGAGCTAAGACAGCAGGCCCAACAAGTGTGGAGCCAAACAAATGAAGCATTAAGCTAAGATGATTGAAGGTAAGCAACAAAATTTACTTTTTGTTGATGTATAATTTCTCAGCCTGTCGGCCTTTTGATGTAATCCAGACAAGAAGCACATGATTTAAAAGAGCCATCTGGAAATCAGATTAGTCCAGCCTAATGGGTAGGGAGCTTACCTTCAAACAGGGCAAGGCAGGGCAAAGAATGTAGATTCATTATGACTCAACACTGCTGAATTACCAACTGGAATGGTAATTGAAAGCACCTTCAAATGAGGTGAGTGGATGCCATTGACTGATGCAAACAGACAATAACACAACAAAGCCCCATTTAAATCATTAGGAATCAAATAGCTACAAAGGAATTTCATTTTTTTCATTACAGGAAATTTCTGTGTATGAGTGCAGGAGAATTGCTGACCACCGAGGAGGTAGATTGTTTTGGAAAAAGGGAGAATTGATCCTATATCCAGAGATTTTTCATGAGAACTCAACAAAATGGAGATGCTCCCTCAGTCAACATGTCTGTTAAGGCAGACAATGCAGTGGCTTAACAACTTTCCCCACTCCCAAAGCAATTAAGAGAATGAAGGAGAAACAAATTTCAAAACAAGTATGTGAAAAAAAAAGAATGGGTCATGAGGAAAACAGATATGTAATGAGTGGGTGAGGTCCTGAAAAAGAGAGAGGTGAGACATTTAAGAAACAAAACGCAATATATGAAGCAACATATGGACATAATGGAAGCCAGCACAATTTTCAAACAAAAGACATGGGGAGATTTAGTGAATACTGTTGGTGTACATTAAATTTATTTATTTATTGCTTGCTTTTGTTAAATTTAAAGCTGCCTAAACCCATTGTGACTTTTAGGCATGTTTCCCATTTTTTACCTCATGTCTTTAATTTCTTTAGTTTATTATTTCCCTCTCCTCGCTTTCTGCATGGCAGTTCCTCTGAAAGGGAACAGTGTGGTGTTATTAATTTTAACTATTGCACGTTTTAGTTTTTATTTATTTTTTCTTGTGTCAACTACTGGGGTGGGGGAAGAACAGTACAATACAGAAGTAAAGTAACAGCATTAGTATCAACTTAGCTGTTTTCCAACAGACTGATGTGCTAATGAGATGGAATGGATTTAAGGATGAACACCAGGAAACCCAGCATACGCTGACTTCGTTTTCTGCAGCATCAGCTGCCAGAGAAAATTGGGTAAAGAAGAAAGCTCATAAACCAAGACATTTTCACAAGTAAAACTGAAACTGGTCAGATATTTCCAAGCAGAAGCTCTCAGGAATAGAACAGAATAGCAGACTTTCATACACTTTATAGGTTTGAGCAAAGAAGTTGAAAAACAATGTAAGTCTGGGGCAAAAAATATGCTGTCGCTCCATTAAGCTATTCCAAGGGCAAACTGAGTAGCCAAAGGAGCAGACCACTCCGCCAGATGGAACCAAGAGAAGGGACTGAAGTAGAACAGCTGTGAGGAAGATGGGCAGTTTCTAAGATAGGCAGGCAGGCAGGCAGACAGGATGTTGCTGCAAGATCTGAAGGCCAAAAGATGGAAAGTTCTAAACTAGGGTTAGAGAAATTCTCATGAATTTCTGGTCTTTCTGGAATTTCTGCAACAATCCAGACTTCCACTAGAAGGAAACAAAGAGACAAAAAGCACCACACTCTTGACACTCACTTAGGGATCACATTGATTGTTGTGGTCCAGATGTGATGCTCCTATGCTCATAGCCACTACCAACTCAGCTTTCCTTTGCAGTACTGTTCAATTCTGGGTGAACAGGGAATGTCAAGTCTATGAAGGGGCCAGAGGACAGAATAGTTTCCTGGAGAGGTAGGGAGGACTCAGATTGATTTAACTGGTTCAATTTCCTTTAAACTGACTCCTGTTAGTACAGAAGGCCTAATTAGTACATAGACTCGGATGTTCACATATCTGAAGGTACACGGGAAGCGTAGGTGCAGCCCAGCCCTTCTATTTTTATTTTTATGATTACCAAAAAGGGAGGGAGGTCAGAAATGAAAAGAGAAACAATCTACTGTAAATTATCTAATTATTCAGTCAATAAACACTTAATTTAGTTCCTGTCCAAGCGATTGCTATAAACCTAGTTTGGAATGCTACAGACATAGAAAGGATTGTTCTACAGATTGTATTTTCCTATGTAATTTTGCTGTTTCTTGAGAAATTAGATGATTGAGCTCACCTCCTACTAATATTATTCCAATATAATATCCTGTGACTTGAAGCAGTGAGGGTCATTGGATGACCTAGCTGGCCTCAGAGTAGGATTCAGCTATAATAAAAAGCCCTGCTGCAGGAAATCCTTAGACCGAGATTAAGAAGTCACAAGGTCAATCTCTGAGAAATTCCCATGAATTTCTGTTTGCCAGATTTGTGTTTGTCAGATTTGTGCGCTCTCTTTTTACTCTGATGAGCATCATGCCAAATAACAAAACTTAAAACAACATAATAAAAAGTCAAACAGATGGATTGAAGGAGAGAGGTGGCTTTAAGGATTACCCCTCAAAGGAGAGATGTGGCTTTACAAATTTCCTAAAGAGTAGGGATCAAACACAACTTTTAAAGGAGTGTATTTTGCAGCCTGGGAAGATGACAAGGGAAAACATCTCTTACTGTAGCTTGTCAAAAAAAGGATCAGCTCCGTGTCTACCCTAATTTCCTAATAGCAGATGCAGGCTCTTCGGAAAACCTTAAGTCATTTAGAATTCAGCCGGCAAGAGGAAACTAGAGACCAACATTCTTGGTCTCCAAATTATTGCCATGAAATAATAGGATTAGATCATAAAATAAAAAGAGGTTGCATGCCCAAGAGCTATTAGTTGGTGATCAGAGAGGAGAAGCTGAGATAGATAAGACAAACAGAAGGCAGGTAAACCTTCTCTAATGATTCACTCAAGAATGTAGATGATTTATTAACAGTCCATCTTCTGTCCAGAATTTCTAGGTGGTATACAAGGAAGTTCTTCCTCCATTTTTTCCTCACAAAAACCTTGTGAGATAAGTTGGGCTGAGAAAGATTGTCTGGTTCAAAAGCACCTAGAGAATTTCCATGGCTGAGACAGCAATTAAATATGGGTTTATCCACCTAGTCCAACACCTTGATGGCTCTTTTATACATGGAATACTTGATGGTAATTGGGACCAGGACAGCCGTTGCTAAGCAATGCGGTCATGAAGCATCTTGTCACATGATTGCATTATTTAGTGACAACCATCTCGACAGTCCTAGTTGCTGCTGTATGCCCGGGTGTATGGGTTGTTAAGCCAGAAGAGGCAGGAGTCCCAAGTAAAGCGCCTGGGGTTGCTGTGGGTTGGGGGTGGGGTGTCATGAGTGAATGGGGATGGTGGGCTGGGAAGGCCAACACACATCACACGAAACTTAGGAGAGGGTCTATGTAGAGATAGGTGCTGTGGACGGGAGAAAAAGTGGGAGTGATTTACCAGAGCGTCTTGCAATCCCTGCCAACTTCCACATTGATTTTTGCTTGTGTGAAGCTGGCAGGGAAGGTCAAAAATCATGTGATCACATGACTGCAACTCCCTGCGATGTTATAATCATAAGCTGGGCATCTGATTGCCTGCACTGCAATTATGTGACTGCAGGGGTGCTGCAATGGATGTAACTTTTGAGGACTGGTTGTAAGTCCTTTTTTTTTTCAGCACTGCCATAACTTTAAACAGTCACTAAACGAACGGATGGAAGTCAAGGACTATCTGTCTTCATTATATACTAAAATATGAAGCAGAGGCAGTTTGCTGTAGTGGTGGGGGTATTGACTAGAAACTGGGAGACTGAGCGTTAGTTCTGCCTTAGGCACAAAGCCAACTGGGTGACCTTAGGCCAGTCACTTTCCCTTAGCTCTAGGAAGGAGGCAATGGCAAACCACGTCTGAAAATTTTTGCCAAGAAAACTGCAGAGACTTGCCTGGGCAATTGCCAAAGACAATACTGATTCCAAGGCAACCACAAAATACACATAGAACACCAATAAAATATATGAAAAGAACACTGAAGTTCTAAACAAAACAACAGAGAGCAAGAGTTTCTCAGGAAAGACTTGTGAGAGATCCCATACAGATATGTTACATTTGCGACTCAGAGACTCGGACTATCTTTCCATGTACAGTAGTACAAACATTTGCTAAAATGGCCTTATCAGCTTTGGACTGAATAAGATCCATTTTGTCTCATGTTTATCTCCTGGACATATGGGAGTGTAATTTGAAGTACTGGAAGGTGTTTGTGGCATTTAGATGCCTGTATCTATTTAGGATAAAACAAGCTTGATTCCCCATGACGGGGCTTAAAAAATAGGTTGCAATAGGCTTTTCAGAGATGGGTATTCGATTTGGTGTCCAGTTCTCTGTTCTTTTCTTTCCCAGATAAGTAGATATATAATTGAGACCAACCTGAGCTTAATTCGGACCTCAAGGGACACCCGTGTCCTCAATTAACTTGAAGTTTATTTTATTTAATTAAACTTAATTAGGTTTAAAATGTCATCGAAGACAATCGTGAAATTCCGTTTTCTGTACAAAAACAATTTTTTTCATCAAAGAAACTTTATATTTACCTTGTAAAAGAGTGGATGTCGACACTCTAAACAGCAACCGGGCTTCGTGGAAGAAAGCGAACCTTTTTTTTTTTTTTAACCACCTGGACAGCCAATAAATAAATACAAGGAAGAATAAGGGGCGGGGCTTTTTATTTGCATGTTTCTGCCTCCGTTCCCATTTCCGATTCGTCTTTGCCTTTGAGAGGCGTGCTTAGCGCGTTGCAACTCCTTTCTCCCGAATTTCATTGGTCCAACGACATCAGTCGTAACCGTACCCGCCCCTCTCATAAAATGTCAATGATATTCTGGAGCGCTCAGACGCCGATTAATGTTGTGATTGGCGGAGCGGAGGCTTCTTAATATATTCGTAATCGGGATCCTGTTGCTCTCAAATCGTTCCGGACCCGCCCTGGAAACACCTGCTACTGCTCCGAAGCGGGACTGCCGGAGTGCTTCAGGCTAGTCCTTCGAAGCTACTTGCTTCCTAAGACTCTGCATCCTGCAAGTAACTCGGGACGCTTTTGATTCCGGTTGAGATTCTTGGGACATTTGATCCATCGAAGGAGAAACATGGACAACGGGGGAGGGAGCGAACCGCGGCTCTTGCCTCGATTGTGCTGCCCAGAAAAGGGGCCGAACGGTTACGGCTTCCATCTACACGGGGAGAAGAGCAAAACGGGCCAGTTCATCCGGTTGGTGGAGCCCGATTCCCCGGCCGAAAAATCCGGGCTGAAGGCTGGGGACCGCTTGATAGAAGTGAACGGAGACAACGTAGAGAAGGAAAGTCACCAGCAAGTAGTGAACCGCATCCGAAATTCGCCCGCGTCGGTGCGCTTGCTGGTAGTAGACTCGGAGACCGACCAGCATCTGCAGAAGCTGGGCCTCCAATGCCGCGAAGAATTCGTTCGTGGGCTGCCTGAGAAACCCGAGGCGGCGAGCCGCGAGCAGGAGGGAGCCCAGCAGGACCAGGAGAACGAAATGAAAGAGGATGGAGAGGAAAACCATCACGCTGCCCAGCGGGTAAAAATCTAGGTCTCGTTCGCGCGGGGGAGAGGCGGGAGGTTACCGATGCAGGAGGTCGAAAGGTTGATCTGAAAACGCGAAAGGCAGAAATTCAACAGGCCAGGACTTCCCATCGCCGAATCGAACAGGGCTCGCCTCTTCGGGTTGGTTTTTTTTTTTTTCCTTTGCGCGAGGTTTTCCGAACGTGGCACTGCTGTGGCCGGCGGAACTACCGTACACCCCACTGAATTTCTGCCAATCACTGTGCTCAAAAAAAGCACAAAATCTCTGTTGGATGCGGGGGCGGGGGAGAGAGAAAGAGAGAGAGAGAGGGAAATAAAGGAAAATTAGGCTAATATACAATTAAGTGGGTTGGACGAGGATTACTCACGGGAAGAACCGGGAAAGCACGTTAACAACGTTTAGTGTGAGTTTCCAAGCAGATCTGGCGCAGGACAAGTAGATGCGCCTAAGAGAAGTAGGAAGGAGCTAATGAAAAGTTTTCGCAGATTGTTGATAAATGGCAAAAACAAGTCCCAACCCCTTCTTGCTCTGTAAATTCCCTTGCTGCGATATAGATAAGGTGGTTTCTGTTGTTACCGACAAACTGCGTTACTCTTCAGAAAGCAGCGAGTAGCCATATTGACTGGAGAGGGAGGAGGAGGACGCGGAGGGAGAGAAATCCAAGTGAAAGCAACAGTTCTGTTGTGCCCCTTCTTCCCACCGCCACCCCGATCCGGGTTATCTTTTTCTTTCTTTCTTTTTTTTTTTTGAAAGCTGTGGGTGGCTTCCGCCGGGTGAGAGCCGAGCATGAGTCCTGCTGGCAGCCACACGGTTTGCGTAGCGCTGCCTTTGCCTCAGGGCTTGCGGAGAAGCCGAGAGCAGCTTTCGGATGAAAAATTTAGGAGAGGCTCTGCAATGTGAGCCCTGCCAATCTCGGATGTCTGTTGCGTTCTCAGACTTCAGAGATAGCCCCGTGGGAAGAGAACCGGGCATTCTTGTGATCCGGCGGCCCAAGTCGAGTTCGGGATGTTCCTTTAAAGCTCGGGGAGGGGGCGTTGTCAATGTCTCCCAGTGTTAGATCAGCGAAGCGGAAAGAACGTTCGAAGAATTTGGGCTTCGCTACTTGATCGCGTCAGTTTTCCCGTGTACCTGAATTGAGAGATTAAGTGGTGCCTGGTACTCTTTGTAACAACTCCGCCTCCCCTATAAAACTTTTTTTTTTTTTAATGGCACACATCAAAGCTGAAATCCTGTTGGGCCAGCCTTCTTCAATCTGCTTCATTCCAGATGTGCTAAAGTTACATTTGGGAATTGCGTTCCAAATTCGAATGTGTGTTATTAAAGAAAGGCTTCCCAGTAGATACTGGAAAAAGTGGGGTGTTGCCTTCCACTTAAATCACCGTGGTGTGCTTTACTGCACAAATGTAGTTAGGTCACCTTATTTTACTTCATTATGTCATTGCATTCTATCAAAAGTAAAGGTGCTTTTGTGTGATAAATGGGACTGCCACCTTATTTTCATGTATGCTAATTTCTTTCCTCCCTTGCTACTTTGCTAAAACAAAAGATGAATTCATTATTTTTTTAAAAAAAGCTTTAAAAATAATTAGCACCTTCCTGCACACGTCCTAAACTCTGGAAGGCATAGAATAAATCAAATCAAGTACTTACTGCTTATTGAGCTACCATAACCTGGTATTAAGCATTTGGTGAATTTTTAATTGTCTCAGTGAAACTGGCCCCATCTTGAGCCCTGCAGGGCACAGAGAACTTCAGAGTTTTAAAAGTAGAAAAAAGAAACCCAGTTATCTGAACAAGGGGCTGGAACTGTTGCTTCCTGAAACTGAATCTTGTTTTCCTCCCCATTTTTTTAAACATGAACCTATTCAAGGTTTTTTTTTATTATTATTTTCATTTCTCTAGTGACCTCATCTTTTCTGCTACTTTTATACCTTTTGGATTGCTTTATAGAGAAATTAAATCTTTCCACTGATCTGAGAGGTAGATATGTAGGACCGAGTATTGCTGGTCACGACCCATTTACGTGAACTTGAGGAAGAAGATGGCTTGATCAACTTGCTGAAACTTGAAGCTGAGCTGACTTTGGGGAAAAGGTTCAACAAATGGGTGCTGTAACCAAAAAGGCCCTGTTTGGTATATCCACTAGCTTAGCCTCTCCTAAAGATAAACCATACATTAGATACTTAGGAGATCATACTTTAGGGACCAACATGCTCATTCAATTATTGAGGCCTCACAAGTTTTTTTTAAACTGATACCTAACATGGATTACTATAAATAATGTTTTCTCTACAGCCTCCAAATATATAAGAGATAAGATAATGATAAAAGTTCTTTTACTTTAAAATCCTATTAAAATAATTTTGACTGAGAAGCATTTCTCTCTCTTGGAAATCTAAAATGTTGTTTTCCCCCCAGGTTCCGTGGTGGATATCTGTCTGCTTATAGATTTGTACTGGTGCATTTTGTGACTTCCCCTGTTAACAATCAACTTTTGAGGGAGAGATGATGGGCTTCAGTCTTTTGATGTATGAACCTTTGTTGAGATAGCTCCCAAAACAAATGCAGAACTGCACTGAAACCATTAAATTGAGTTTTGAAAACTGAAGCAATCAAAGAAAGGTCGCCAATAAAACCAGCAATATTAGACCATTGTCAGGTCAATAGTAACTCCCTTTATATTCCAGGACTTTGCTGTTGTGCTGCTTTCTGTTTCTGATTTTGCTTGAAAGAAGGCTTAGGAATGTGGATATGAACACTTGCTGAAAAGCTTGTTGCAATACAGGGGAATCTGCATATGATCCTAGATATTTGAAATCAGAATTAGGGTATTTGGAGTCCTAGATGTGAGTAGACCGACCAAAAGGCAGGCCCTTTGGAGTTCTGGCCAACACTGTGTTTACCGTACTATTAAGCATTGATCAAACTGGACTTAGAGCAATATGACCAGCAACAACCTTCTGTGAAATAGAGAAGTAATTTGCCTAAGAAAATAAATAAGGGAAAGCTGTACATATAGGGAATGTAGAAAAGAGTGAAGTACAGGCTTCCCATGAACAAATCAAGTGATTGCGATAAGTGCTGTAATACAAGGCTCGATTAGATTAGTTTAAGTCATAAATGTCTGCTATGGGGTAGGGGAATGTCTGACTTTGACTGGATTCATATTTGTGGAGAAATGAATATAGATAAAGGGCAGCAGGGGTGTTTGAAATGTACAGCTATAGAAATAGAAAGGACACAATTTGGACTTGAGTCAGCTTTGCTGGAATGTTTAATACAGGTGGGCAGTCTGGTACTTTTTTAATATTTTGGACCATAGCTGCCACAATCTCTACTAGGCATCATCTTGCCTATTCTTCTGTCCAAAAGGTTGCAGAAGGGAACAGATTTGGCATTAACTGAAGGGATCCCAGTCATCCAGAACAACAGTTCTCAAGTTGCAAATTTGGACCTATCACTGAACCTCGGCATTGGCCGAGTTGGCTTATAAACATTCCTGCTTCTTCATTCTTGATTTCAATATAATATAAATCCTTAGCTACATTTCTACCCATTCTGCTTTCTTGGCTGCAGCATAGATTGACTGATTGATTATGGGCCATCAAACCAAACTCTTAGCAACAACATACTGGTAGGTAGATTTTATCCAGGAATAGATTTTCTAGTTCTATTAGTACCAATATCGGCTCCAGTCGCAAACATATAACTGTATGCCAGTTCAATGTGAAGAAGTTGAATTTATATTTTGATATTTAAAAAGTTTAGATGCCTTCAAATCAGTTTAGACGATATGGACATTTTAGTGCATTTGAGAAACGTCTCTTCCCCCCACACACACACACACTTTGGAAATGCAAATGAAACTGACCTGATTTGACATATTGATTTGAATGTCCAGATTGAATCAAACTGGTTTTTCCAAATTAGATTGCCATTCAAATAGCAGATTTCCTGATTTGAATAGACACAAGAGTTAGTGAGAGTACACAGTGACATGAAAAGCTGAAGCAGCATGGATAGTTGATGAAGAATTGGGGGAAGATACAGATGCAGAATTCAGTATTTTTATCCCTCTGAATATTGTAGTAGGAATAGCCAAAGCGGAAGCTGTTTAATTGGAGCACCAAATCTTACAGACTCCGCTATGATCTATTAAAAAAAATAAAATAAAATCTTAAAGAAATATCCTTAATAGGCTACCGCCTATAATATCTCATGACAAAGAAAGAACATTACGGTACCTTTTGATTTGATTCCTGCTTCTTTGGGCTTGATAGGTTAGAAACCATATGCAAAACATTGGAAGCAGATAGTCACATCTGCCTTATGAAGGGTTACTTCTTGGGAGGGGGAACAAAGGGAGAGGATTATCTCGCCATTGCCAACAAGCGGGGGTCCTTGATTGTTTGGAGCTGCTAAGCATCTGGAATTTTGAAAGTGTATTATGGGCGTTCTCACAAAATGGCTGCTAGGGAGGGGATGAGCTAGCCCACAAACACCCATTTACGAGAACGTTGCAGGAAAGCAAATGTGGTACATTTGTTTCCCTGCAACATTTTTAACCCCTCCCCCCAGAATAAGCCTAAATTGCTGCCTCGTTTTCTCTTTCTTCTGAGCATGCCAGTTTGTTTTCAATAAAGCAATGTCCCGCAGCTACTCATCATTTTTATTTTCTAAGAAGACTTCTGCGGGGCCCAGAAAGCATGCAAGGAGCTGTCAGCTTCTCATTTTTATTCCCATTTGAAAGAGAAGATCGATGAAGCGGGCAGAAATTTATTACTCTTTCTGCTCCTCCAGTGCTATTATGGTATAAGGTAAAACTAATTACTCACATTTGCCTGTAAACAGGTAGTTCTGCTTACATGCCACAGTCCTGAGAATTTTTGTTTTCTGTTGGATGTCTCTCGAGTGTCCAGGATTAACTTTGCACAAGAGAGCTTCACGCAGATTCAGAATCCTACATTTCCTGGGAAGGCCTGCTTCCCAAGAGGGGATTCATGATAAGCTCCATATTCTTAACCTGGGTCACATATAATGGGCTAGGTCAGTTGTATGTAAATAAAATCCATGGATATGCAGCTTTATTATGCAACAACCTAAGAAAATTGCCCATGTACCATGTAGGGTTTTGAAAACTGATCTATGAGAGGTAGCTAAATAGCTTACTAAATTCTTTTGGGGACTGACAGAAGAATGGAGATACAGTAGTCTGTCAATCAAGCTTTTCCGGGGATGTAAATGATTTTATAATACTTTTTTTTGCTGCTGGCAAAGATAGCTGCTTGTCACTTAAGTTTTAAGAAGTCCACTTTTTTCTGCTTATTCCTCTTCCTCTCATGGACCCCCAATTTATGCAGTACACCTCTCATCTGGCTGACCAGTGCACATTGATTTGCACTGCTCCAATGTCAAGGTCTCTTATAACATTGGAAGTTGATAAGGGAAGAATGGTATGTGAGCATTTTTAATCTGTTTGTGTAGTGTGAACATATTTCCAGTGCATGTGTTATTGAGACCCACCCTGAATTTCACTTATAATTAATAAGTACATAATTTAAATAAAAATGGCATACACTAAGTGCATACATTGATCTGTGTCAGCAACATCCTTTCTTGTACTTTGGGTATGCTCTAGCTATGTGGACCTCAATTCTCAGTGATGACTTTGCTAACTGAGGAATTCTGGAAATTCAGATCCACACATGTACAGATCATCCAGTTTGAGAATAGTTGTATAAACCGTCATTTCCAAACCACAAACCTGGCTTCATACAATATGCTGAACTCAGATCAAAGAAACCCACATTAAGCTTACTATACTATAAAGCATGCCATTGTTTATTCAGAAATGTGTGTGAAACTGAGCATCGCTGGTAATTGATGTATGTTAGCCAATATTAGATTTCTTCGAAGTACCTCAGTCATCAATGGTCAGCTTTTGGGATGGTGAAAGTCCCAGAAGTCATCTTAATCTAGCACAGTGTTTCTCAACTTCAGCAACTTTAAGATGGGTGGGCTTCAATTCCCAGAATTCCATTTTTTAAAATGTTTTTTTTAAAAAAACAGTAAGCCAATGTGAATTTCAGATCTTTTAACCACATTTTCTCCAAATTATTCATTTCAATGTTGTATAAATCAGAATTTTTTGAACTTACCATGATTTCAAATTCTGGTTTTAGTTAGCCAGAAATGGGGGCTGTTTGGGGTTATTCAGATGTACTTGGCTTAATGAAACTACAAAGTATGGTTAAAGGGCTGCAATTAAGAGAGGCAAGATGGCGACACACACTGTTCTGTTTATGTATTGGAATGGCTATATGTCTCATGAGAGTACAATCACGGTCAAGTAAGGTATCCACTAAATCCTTACAAAGTGCACGAATACATCTAATTGCTAACTAACAGAAGAATGTTAATGTTTATTTGCTTAGGAATTTTAAATAGGTGACCGCAAATAGCCATTTATCTAAATATTTAAATAGGGATTCCAGCAGGATTTGCAGATTCTTCTAACTAAATAATTTTGGAAAAGGAAATAAGAGAAAATGGGGAGGACTCCTTTTCTTCCTGTTCATAGTTGTAATGGGCAGAAGGAATTGCCTTGAGGAATATGAGGAAGAGCCTCACCAAGACAACACTCAGACAAAAGTCCAGGGCAGAAATGTAACTTAAGAAAGTGAAGGGTCTTTGGTGCTCTCTGAGCTTGGTTGTTTCCTTGCAGATATTTCATTACCCAAAGTAGGTAACCCCAAACAAGAAACTACCAAGCAAGCCAACAGTAAACAGCCCAACCAAAGAACCTCTAGGACTACCCCCTCCAACACTGACAGAGCAAGCTGAGAGCAAATTCCACTCCTTACTAGCACCAATGACGTTACCTAGTTTGGATAATGAAATGTCTGCAAGGAAAAAAATCAAGCTCAGAGAGCATCAAAGACCCCTCATTTCAAGCCTGAGCTACAAATATGCTTCTTTGTTGGTACTTAAGAAATTGTCTCACACTTAATCCTCTCAAGTTCTTATGAAGACAAAGGGAAGAAGGGAGTGGGGCAAGTATAGTCAGACCTGAAAGATTATGTTATTGTAAGTGTAATAATAAAAAGCAGTTTTAGCATTCATATCTTTGGTTTCCTAGTCTGGTGTACCTTGAGGGACTGACAATAATAATATTTAAATGAATACATTTGGTGAGTCAGTACAATTAAAGAGGCTGGTTTGTCTGCTGCAGAGTTCTCTATGTTGACTGACAGCAGCAATGCTGGGTTTCAGGCATAACTTTTCTATTCTTACTTGGATAACTCTACATTATGTTATAACCAATGAGTTGGAACAATAAATGACATTGCTATATATTTATTTTTATTCATTAAGGAACAATACAGTCGAACAAAACAAACCCAATCACACGTTTGATTGATATTCTAGGAATTACACAAATAATATCATGAGCTATAACGTATGCCCATTTAAAAAAAAAACTGCAAGTTTTTCTTACAAATCTGTGATTGTTATAGTTGTTATATACAACTATAATATTTAGCTGTAAAAATCTCTTTAATCTGTTTTGTCGCTCCACCAAATACAAGATGCCTTTGGAAATATGTGTCATGATGTATCTATTATCATCATTTGATCTCTGTTTTACACTTTTTTTCCCAATTCTTTTGCTTCATTCTGCTGTCTTGATAATTGCCACGTCTACAAAAATTGCTCTTTTCAAGTATTGCCGTAAGGAGCGTGTTGTGTTGTAGATAGTGATCAATTTCTACGTGCAAAACTCCCATAAAATGTTAACATGATTTTTTTCATTTTTTCTCAGTTTTTTGATCGCATCACGTTCAGGAAACTTGGAAATTATAGTTTTTCCACCGATGCCAGTGGAAAAATTATAGTTGGTCAGATGTTTAGATTGGATTTGATACGTTTATTATTACTATTATACCTGAGCTTAATTGAACCTGGCATCATTTAAGTGCACAGCATATGAGCCCTGTCCCTTCACAGGCTCATGCTCTACATGAGCTGGCCCTATTATTAGATTGGATAAAACAGGTTGTATAGGGTGGGAGCAAAGCAAAGTTGTAGGTACCACAGGGCCTTTTCCCCTTTGGGACTAGTGGAGAATAGAGCTACGTTAGGATTAATTTTCCTGCCAGTCTGAGTGGTATTGTGGAGATTCTCTTGACCCATTGGCTTGAATCAGTAGGCCCAACTAATGATAACTTTTTGGACTGAATGTCTATCATCATTCAGATTTCTTTAAATGGTGCTTTTCTGAATCAGTTAAATCTTGAGATTTAAAGCTTACTCTTTAAAGAAGGAATTTTATTTGGTATAAGGGAAATAATGTCTTTCTTCTGAATTTAAATTTGTAATAATTCTCACGCTTAACAATTCTTTGTCAAAAAAGAAAAAGAAAAGAAAATTGAATGATGTAGAAGTTGTTTAGTATCCTTCTTAAATTAATTTGATTTAAAGTGACTCCAATCTGGCTAAAATTGTTTACCCAGCTGAGAGTGCCACATAGCCAGCTTTCCAAGCAGATCAGGGATCTTGTGTTTAGATACCTAATAGAGGTAGCATAATACTTCAGCTAAAGTCTTGAAACCTTTTAATGAAATACTAATTTGACTTTGAAGCCAGATAAATAGTTTTCTTTCTCCTTATGTCTAGCTTGTAGAAAACATGTTTGAAGCAATGATGCCTTACCATTGGAATTCGGGAGGAAGTTTGATTTAGAAGAATAAGAGTTGGTTTGAAATATCTCTACAAAGGTTTCCTGGAATTAAAAGGGAGGGAATCTACCTTCAAGCCGTACCCTTTAATACCTTCATCTTGTTAATATGCTTCTGCTAAAGGTCTCTGTGACAAATTGGTAAACAATTTATCTAAAACTAGATTCCTTTCCTGATTCTGCAGCTCAGGCCATTGTCCTATGCTGTACCTTTGAGGTGCTAATCTATTGTCCTTGGTGTCGAAGATTTGTCTTTGAAATCTCCAAGTAGTAATCACTGCAAATATCTAAAACAATCTGTTCAAACAGTGGCACCAATTAATGAGGAACAATAGCTGGTCTGTCTTTCTCTTGATCTCCTTAAATAGCTGAATACTAGTTGTCAGACACTAGATAGAACAGGTTGGTATAAGTAGACTGTGAAAAGATAGGATTAAAAAATGGAATGGAATGATTACCTGCTTTGTATAAGTGGGTCCCAAACTGTAAAGTAAGATGTGATACAAATATAAAATGAGAGAGAAAAAGTATTGAGAAAGGGAGGTATGTGTGTCATTCTGACTCCTTAGGAATCTATCTGGTCTTCCCCAACCAATACAGAAAGTTTAGGCTTACATTAAAAGGCCAGTTAAAATATAAATCAGCTTAATCTTATGCCCTTAAATTGGCACGCAAGCACCATTGGGTGTAGTTGATATGTTTCCAAGCCAGTGTGTTATCAGTCATAAACCAGATCTGCAAAGCTAATAAATAACTCTGCAAACTGAACTTTCATTTCTGATCTTAATACTCCTAATTCCGAAGAGGCAGATCTGTCTTGTCATTCTCTTTCTCCTCCCTGATCCTTATAACTTTCTTACCAGTTAAGCAGAGAAATAGTGTCTGGATTCAGATATTGATCTGAACCATACAGCATGGCTTACAGATTACAATGACCTTTATGATCACATATCACACTAACATGGAACCAAATAAGCAAGGTGTCTGATGACATAGCATGAAGTTCACAGCCAGTTACTCTAACCCAGGGGTCTCCAAACCTGATGACTTTAAGACTTGTGGACTTCAATTCTCCAGCCAGCCATTCTGGGGAATTCTGGGAATTGAAATCCACAAGTCTTAAAGTCATCAAGTTTGGAGACCCTTGCTCTAGCCCATCAACAGCAAACTTTGAACCCCGGTGCCCTGTACTTATCTGATACTTGAATTAGCACCTTGGATTTTTTTTCTCTCAAAAATTCATTCAAGTCATTTGAGTCTATCATTGAGTCTGCCTACTTATTCGACTGGCCTTTTAGTTGAACTGAAATTTTACAATAGCTGGATTTCATGTTTTGCAAATACTCCAAGTTTGTCCCCATTGCTACATTCCTCTGAGTAAGTTGGAAAGCAAATTGGAACGGTAGTTTATTCACACACAGATACGTTTGTTAGCTTACTGTATGTTTATTTTAACATATCGTAATTCCCCAAATCAAATGGGCAGCAGGATAAAGAATTGTTATATTTTGTGTGATATTCCCAAAGGATGTGCTCTTAATTATTTTGTGAGGGAATAGCTAGTGCAATTGTATAAAGAACAATAATGCAGTTATATAAAGAAATTATTTCTCAACTTCTGGTAGCAGAGAGTATGGTTTCACTTCAAAGTGATGTCAGACATTCTTCCCGAGGGTGGGAATTTGTGCTACTGTTCCCCAAGCTTTATTGTAATGGTTGCAATTATTATATAATTCTTACAAGGCACAGATGCAGTAAAATTCCCCTCTTTTGGAGGAAACTGCCCATAAACATCTCTGTTTCAGTTCCCATTCTTATCCAGTAGGTCATATATTATCTCAAAATAACTCATTCATACATTAAACAATTAAAGTATGCAGAAAAGTTCCCAGGGCAAAAAAAGGACATAAAGCATAGAGTAAAATGTGAGGGGGAAGAAAAAAGTTGCAATGCTATAAAAATGTAAAAAAATAATGTTTTTAAAAATTGAAGGCTTAAATCCCAAGTGTGCCCCCACTGTAGAGGTGAAGAAAATATGCATTTATGATCTGAAACTTTATCTAGCATAGAATCTATAATCAGTTCTTGCTAGCTCCCGTAGAATATATTTTGCGTTACATTCAGAGTGTTTATTGGACATTGATACCTACCTCTTTACAAAGAACCCAAATAATTCTTTTTTCCCCTTTCCTTTCTTACTTATAGTTCAAGGATAAGGACATGAACCGAATCAGGTTCTCTAAAATTTGGCAAATACTTTGAAGTTAGATGCTGTGCAGTATGACATTAAGTTTATGGATAGGCCATAGATCTATAAACCACCCTGTCCCTGAATGGCTGGGTGGACTGGACATTAACATTTGAACCACTATAAGTCCATGTATTTGCCATATGTTAAATAAATAAATAAATATGGATAAGTTTGCATTATACACTGGTCTGTGATTGAAATAGTTTTGGATTAGCCTGTTGTGTACAGCCGTTGTGATTTGTAAAACAAAGTTTATGGTTTATTGTGTTTTAAGAATCCAACTAATTGATAATTGTGGAGCCCTTGATGCTCTGAGTTGGTTGTTTGCTGCAGACATTTCATTACCCAACTAGACAATATTATCAGTGCCAACTAATACATTTAGGTCTGTTCCCTGTTTGGTCTAGTAGTTAAGGCATCAGGCTAGAAAGTGGGAGACTGTCAGTTCACATCCCGTCTTAGCCATGAAATCCAGCTGGTTGACTTTGGGCCAGTCACTCACTCTCAGCCCAATACACCTCACTGGGTGGTTGTTGTGGGAAAAATAGGAGAAGGAAGGTGTGTTGGATATGTTCACTGCCTTGAGTTATTTGTAAAAACACACAGATAGAGTAGCTTGCTCTTTTGGGGAAGGTGTAGTTTTCTCCTTGGTAGTTCCTTGAGTAAAGTGTTGTTTTTCTGCTTGATTGTTTGCCTAGTGTTAATCCCTGCTTAATGGGGTGTTGGCTGCTGGAGTGGATGTGTTTTGGTCTTTTTGTATCCTTCTTCGCTTTTTTATTTTCTGTTTTGAATTGAGTATAAATATGGTTTGTTCCTGGTGTCTTTCGATGGCTGATTTGTCTAAATGCCAAGCAATTTCAGAAATCCTTAGTGTTTGGGGATTTAGCTTGAAGTCAGTTTAGTGTAGTAGTTAAGACATCTGCCTAGAAACCGGGAGACTGTAAATGTTAGTTCCATGTTAGGCATAAAGCCAGGGTGGTGACCATGGGCCAGTCACTTTCTCTCAATCCTAGGAAGGAGGCAATAGCAAACCACTTCTGAAAAACCTTGCCAAGAAAACTGCAGGGACACGTCCAGGCAGTTTCCGAGAATTGGATACGATTGAAAGAAAGGGAAAAAATATGTTCAGTTTCCCAGTTGAAGCTATAGGTGCCCAACTTTTGGTTGGGTCTACAAAGTGATATCTCAGTCTTGTGTGTTTTGTGGCATCTATAGAAGTATGGGAGGATGGTCTCCACTGCTTTTGATATGCCATTGTTCTTTTGAGATTTAACCTTTCTTGGTTCGGTCATTGAAGATTCTCCTGATCAGGTTGTCCAGTTTCTGTATTGGGTTGGTATTTACGGGGAGATAGGTTTCTTTGTTCTCCAGTAATTATTTGGTTCTTTGTATGTTTTGTCTCTTGTCCATGATAATTGTGGTTTGACCTTTACCTGCTGGGAAGATGGTGATCGTTTGGTCCTTCTTTATGTTTTGAGGGCTTCTCTTTCCTCAGCTTTGAGCTGGTTCTGCTTTTGTGTTCTTCTGGTCTGTGGGATGATTGCCTGCCTTATGTTTTCTTGCGTCTTTATGGTGCATCCTTATGATTTCAAATGCTGCTTCTAAGGCTGCAAAAATGTTTAACTGATTCGTATTGTCTATATTGTAATTGAGGTCTTTCTGGAGGATATGTTTTGTGGTAGATAGTGGGTGGTTGGAGTGTTGACTACTCATTTGGGTTCAGGTATCTCTTTGCTTCTGGGGTTTAGCTTGAGCAGTTTGGTTTGGAGTTTTGTTTTCTTTTTTTCAGCTTGTCTTAGAGAGATATAGTCTTAATGGTAGCTGTTAGTGTTTTTGTGTGTTCTGGGGTCATGATTTGATCCAGTTACTCCCTGAAATTATGTGCAGTGTACCGGTATTTCTCTAGTCTGAGATGAGCTTCCATAATTATTATCCATATCATTTTTGTCTGTTTTTGGTGTTTATTTAATACACATCATTTTTTACTGCTTTGGTATTTAATAAATGATTAATAAACCATTGGTGTTTATTTTAACAAAATAAACAAGCTATAGCTTGGTGGATATGTGAATTCACTTTTTGTATAGATAGCAGCCACCTTACCCAAAAATATGTTGCCTAAGCATAAGGAGGTTTCTTTAGGGCAGTGATAGGAAAGAGTAAACGGATTTTGCTTTCAAAGCTGCTGAGTCACCACTTCCCCCTTCTCCCCACTAGTGACTGTCTCTAGGTCTGTTAATCGTTCTCAGACATTTATGGCTCCTTCCCTTTGTCCAGCCTGACCTCTTCATTAGGAGTGGCAGCCACAGTTCATGGTGGAAGACTTGGATGCTTAGCAGGACATCAAAACTGATAACAGAGAGAAATCAGAGTGAAAAAGAGAAGTGAAGTTCTGCTCTATATAATGGAGAGATAACAACCAGTTCCCCTTATCTTTGGTTATGGGGATAGAGACTTCTGGGAATTATGTTGTGATATATGTGATTACTGGTCCTTCACTGGGTAGGATGTTAGAATATGGCTAGGAAAACCCAGCTTAAATCCACTCTTAGCCGTAAAGTTTGGGGAGTAATCTTATGTTAGCTGGCAGTTTTCAAGAACCCATTTTCATTACATTGTTTTTAGGATAATTAGCCCTATTTGGTGTCATGAAGAATTCATCAGATGAGGAATGATGAGCAACAAGCCATTTTTCTCTTACCACTTTTAGCTTCGTATTCTGAAAGGAATAAGGACTGGCTTTATATCTTCTCTGTTATAGCTGAGTTAACACTAAAGGACATTATTAATGACTTGAGAACGATCTAATGTCATGCCTATGAAGATTCTCAATCATCCAGGCCATGGTTCTCTCAAAGGTGCTTTTCAAAAGGCAACTGGACTTTCTTAGTTTTTTTTCCTTGAAAATCTTTCGCTTCTCATCTGAACTGAAGAAGCTCCTTGGATGAGAAACAAAATGTTTTCAAGGGAAAAAAAACCCAAAGAAAGTCCAGTTGCCTTTTGAAAAACACCTTTGGGACATCTAATGTCATGTTAGTCATGCCACTCAAGAATGAATCACAACCAGTACAGCATAATTACATGCAATGGGGAGTTTTGATTCAGACATCTGTTGGAATTCTATAGATTTCTAACCCGGGTGGGAGCATATGTGAAGGTGCTTTGCTCAGATAATTGCACCACTTCCACAGTCCACTGGCTGTTTTCTGACATCATGGCGTGCAACCTAAAGAGCAGAGGGACTACTCTCTGTTCCTTGCACGCTGAAATGTAAGAAATAAACTGCCCATACAGGATCATTGTGGAGATTGGGCTAATAGGAGGTGTCTTCATCCAAAACATCTAAAAGTTGGGCTCGGTTGACAATTCAGAACTTTTCAGAGGGAAGGGCAAGATAAAAATGGAACAAAGAACAAAATGGGAGGGTTCAAAGTACATTGAGAATGGTTTCTTGACAGAGCAGGACATAATTCTTCAGTTATGTAATGTTGCACCCCTTGTTCTGCTTACATCAGCCAACTCTTGGGTTGTTTTTTTTAAAAAAATATTTATCAGGTTTATCCTGCCTTTCATTCAGGAGATCAAGACAACATTAGAGGTCCCTTCTATTATTCCTCTCATTTAATAACTATATGAGTTAGGCTAGGTTGAGTGACTGCTGCAGAGTTACTCCATGAGTTTTTGTGGCTATGGGGAGCCTGGAACATGTGCTTCCCTGCTTCTCATCCAGCATCTGTCAGCGTTTCTTTTCCATAGAATATGTTTCCTGGGTTTCAATCTTATATGACTTTGCCTAATAAAGGAGAATATTTGTAGCTCAGGGTTGAAATGAGGGGTCCTTGGTGCTTTCTGAGCTGGCTTGTTTTCTTGCATGGGTTTCATTACCTTAACTAGGTAACATCATCAGTGCCAGTAAGATGTGCTGTTTGCTGTCAGTTTATATTCTGGTGACTTGCCTGTCTGTGTCTAAGAGAGCAGTACAATTACAGAACCAAAAAGTGATGTTTTTCCTTTCTTGGTGATTGTATCATCAAAATCACATTTCTTGTAACTGTTGGCTTTGGTGATGGTGGGGCACTAAGTGTTAAGTTGCATAATTCCATTGAACACCCATGATATTCAAACTTCTGTCATGTGGGATTTTAACACATAAAGTATTCTGTACCTTGCTGGTAACCAGCACTGAAAGCATGTAACCACTTAATTAGGGTAATCTATGGATTATGCCAAATTCCCTCAAAATCTGCCATTGGAGCGAACTCAGGAGAATAGAAGACGTTGCTGAAGATCTTGCTGATAAATAAACTTCTGAATGTGGCTTCTGCTGCTGGCGATGGCAATCCTCTTTCTCTCCAGCTAGCAGCACAGCTTCCTCTAAGGACCATTAAGGGAGATAATGCTAATTAGAAGTGGCTTAAGATAGAAATCCTTATCAACAGGTGGTTAATGATGTCCTTGTCCTTTGCTACACCTTTTATTGCAGCTGAGGAACAAAGGTCCCTCCTCTACCCACGGTGGTGGTGCCAAAGGGTCAAAAATGGTTATGCAGAGGGTTAAAAAGTAGCAGCTGACAAGGAACAGCTGAGTCTGCACAATGTTCTCTCAGGAACCTGGTTAATAGTTTCACTGTTAAATCATTCCCAAGGTAATTGCTGAAGATGAACTTTTCCCTATTCCGTTCCCACGCAGAAATCTTAGGAAAGTAGATGGTTTACCTTTCAAGAAGGATGAAGGAATGTGGCTCTGGTTCTCCAGATGTTACAGTGCTGGTGCAAACCCAAACATTCTAACTCCATGTAGAATTGAATTGGACTGGATTGAATTGAATTGGATCTCTTCCGTCAGGATCCAGTCAAAGCTCAGAAGGAAAGAGGGAGGCTTGATGAAGGGCTTGATGAAGTGCCCTGCCCTCATTGTTGCACGCATTATATTGGTTTTGTCCAATCTTCTATACAGGTAGCATGGAGGAAAGAGGCGTTTCATGAATAACTGTGCCTACAGAAACTCATTGACGCATGTAGAGACAGTCTGGTATTTCTTGAGATTTCTGCTCAGGTGAGAACCTCCATGGGCACAGTTGAAAATTAAATCTATCCTCCCTTCCTTAGCATTATAGGTGAAGCAGCTATGGAAGCATATCAGAGAAAAAAGCCAACCTAGAACTAAGGAGAAATCTCCTGACAGTGAGAACAATTGATCAGTGGAACAGCTTGCCTGCAGAAATTGTGGGAGCTCCATCACTGGAGGCTTTTAAGAAGAGATTGGCCAGCTCTTTGTCCAGAATGATACAGGGCCTCCTGTTTGAGCAGGGGGTTGAACTAGAAGACTTCAACTCTGTTATTCTATAATTCTGTAATATGACCTCAGGACAGAATCACGTATAGCATTCTGCTGTCATGTGAACTAACTGCTCTGTCTAGTACTTGCTGAGGGCATTCTAGATTCTGAATCCCATTTGATCCACCTCTTAGCTAGATGTTCATGACCTAGTCCTAGCCTAAGGCTACACTATCTTTTTTTCAAGTTCAGGACTTTTTGCTTGTGGTAACGTTCTAAAGTCACACTTCAATCATCATTGACAGAGAAGAGATTATAGGAGAATTGCCATGCTTTACCTACTGTGGGAATGTGGCTGCTTTTGCTTATTGCAAGGGTGTGTGTGTGTGTCAAGTTTATGGAAAGCTTTTCTTTTATTGAAGCTTAGCATAGGCAACACTTCACAAGGCTTCAATGCCAAAGGGTTATCTCCAGCTGAGATTCCCACTTCCTGTATGTCCAAGAAACCAGAAGCCTCCTCTCTCAGGCTGTGAGGTGAGGTCCATTACGTGTCATTTTGTGACAGTTCTCAGAGACAGCATTCCTAAGCAAGTTTTCCCATCTTGACTTGAGAGTTTGAATAGTGAATACTGTCCTGTGAGTGACTTGCTTTGCATTTTTACTTGAATCAGCTTGGTACGTGTCTGTTCAGTTTCACTTTTTATATTTTGGAAAGCTGCTCCTATTCAGAATATTCAGAATACCGTAGGCCACTCCATTTCCTTTGGGATCTCTGTTACATGCCATGCTGGAAAATCCCAGTTTTGGAGGAGGCTTCCAGGAATAATCTATTACATTTGTTCACACTGAGGAAGTGCAGAACCTGGGTGG
>JANHFL010003596.1:80796-102735 GCA_032468155.1 Oxyrhabdium leporinum | reverse complement strand
GCCCCCTGTCAGAAATGGCGTAGGGTTTCCTGCGTGGGGGGGGGGATTGGATTATTGTAGGTGATAGAGTTCTGAATTTTTGATTAATGACAGGAGATGTTTGTAATATGCCCCAGTTTTTCCCAGGCTAAACTCTGTATTAATTCCACAAGAAGCATTATTCCTCTGTGTTTCTGGGAGCCACTATGTTGGAAAAAGAAGTTCTCACTTGCTGGTTGCTATATCCCAGACCCTCTCTGTGTTCTGGGATTTTTGAATCTTGAAATCCCTTCTGCTGGATTGTCATCAGTCCATATATTGAAAAAATGCATTTGTAGATCCTTTCTTTGTCTTGTTTTAGAAGCTGTCATTATTGAGGCTAGTCGTAAGGCTAGGGTGCAGCACATGTGAAGTTGGGATGAACAGCTGTGTGTATCATCTGAGGAGCATGCCAAATTCCTCCAGCTTAAAAGTCTAATATTCTTTTTGAACTCTGCTCGCTAGCTGGGATATTTGCATATATTAGAGTCCTGTTTACTTTATAAGGATAGCCTTGGCTTTTTGTTTGCTTAACAAGCTTGAAGCTCTTTTTTTTCTCCTGCTAGAATGTTGTGTAGTGGGTGATTCACATTCTGCTGATGAAGGAACTCAAGCCATGGACAACTTTTGCATTTGGGTTTTGGAAGTTCTGCAGGCTTTTCTTTCCAGTTTTCTCAAGACTGATATGCTGTGGACTTCTCCATGTTTGCCTAAGCATGCTTAGTGCTGAATTTGAAATGGGGGAGTAAGTAAATTTTGGAGGGATTTTCTTTCTTTGGAGGCATCCAACTCAGCTGCCTTTGTGGATTATATTGTGCTTTGGGATGGGGTCTTAGGAGGGTAGGTAATAGGACTACTACATTTCTGCATAATTGCTCCATTTGTATTGTGTGAGATGGGAACTCTTGGAGAGGGCCATGAAATTATCAGCAGGGCTAATTGGAAGAAAGAGTGTGGATTCTACCGGCACAACAGACAACTGGCTCCGTAAGCACACTCATAATTTATGGAAATTTGAGTCAGAGCCCATCACCATGCTTCATGAAGAATTGTCCTGACTGGCACACATTTGGAAAGTTCATGGATTTAGGAGTGCTTTTTTTGTAATAGCATGAGAGATGGAACAAGGTGTCTAAAATTCATCTTTAAATATCATCAGCATATTGAGATGGGAGGTGAAGTAGAATATTGGTGGTCTTTATAAGTGCTGCTGGTTCCTGTGCTAAATTTGTTTTTCTCCCAATGATAGATGAATATTTGTGCCCTCTTTAAGCCAGATTTGACTTATCATCCTGTCACTGTTTGGCAAATTGTCTGGCCACAACCCATGACCGAACAGGATAAAAATGTAAAAGAAAATCACCAAGAGTTCTATTGAGTTTTGGTAAATAACCATGGTGGTTATTAGTCTGAAAAACTTGTATTATTACTTTGACAACTGCTTCCAGAAGAAAATCAGAGAGCTGAGTTTGGGTGCAGGAGGCAAGTGAAGGTTGAGAGTTGTTTTCAATTCCTAGGCTGCTGGTGCCTGAATGAAATAGAAGGGGAGGGGCTGTGCTAAAAAAATATATTAAGGTGAAAAGAGACAGCTTCTATAGTCAACATTTCAGAGCATTTCAGAGTATTTCAGGTTAAATTTATTAGCAGAATGTCAGGATACATTGACAATTAGAAAGCAATATGAATATAACTTGATGAGCAGGTAAATGGGATACCATGAATTCCTGCCACACAACTCCTGTTAAGAGAGCTAAAATAAAAATAGAGGGGAATTTACAAAGACAGAGGCAGAGGTTGGATATGAAAGCCCGTCTCGGTGTTTAGAGAGTCAATAATCTCTTAAGCAGCTCTTCATTTTTCCTCTTTGTGTAAGTAACAGCGTTTTTGTGTGGTCATAACTCACACGGAATCTTTCCTGACTTTGAAAGTCACTGAAATATAGAGCTATATTTTGAATTTGGGTGTATTTACATTTACTTTCTCAAGAAAGGAAAAGCAGTCATTATCCAAATATACCAAATGTGTGTATAGTACTTATATTTCAGTCAAGCTTCTGAACATTTGCTCAGCTGGCCAACAATTTGACATCCAAAATTAAACAAGGCTGTTGTGTTCAATTAGCCTGCACACCTCAATGAGATTTCAATGAGATGAGCCCTGGTGGTGAAGTTGTTAGAATACAGTATTGCAGGCTAATTCTGTCCACAGCCACGGGTTCGATCCTGACCAGCTCAAGGTTGACTCAACCTTCCATCCTTATGAGGTTGGTAAAATGAGGATCCAGATTATTGGGGGCAATATGCTGACATTTGTAAACTGCTCAGACAATGTTGTAAAGCACTATGGAGTGGCACATGAGTCTAAGTGCTATTGCTATTGTTACTTCCAGCAACCTTGCTTCTTGTACTGCACTTAACTGAAAATAGGCAAAACTTTAACCTTATTACTGTGCGATATTTTGGAGCATCATATCAAATGTGAAGATTTCATTACTCTTCAGTAGGTCATATCTTTTTATTACCTCCTCACCTGCCAAGACCTATTTCAGGTCTGGAGATGAAGAGATAACTATTGGTGTATATGTTTGTCCAAATATACTGTATATAGTCCCAAAACCATAATGTAAGAATTAGTGCTATTGTGATTGAATGGTTTACCATCTACCAAAGCTGTAAATAAAATCTTGATTTGTCATCACTAAAAGAAAACCACGAATAGTCCCACTCTTATCTTTGTGTAGGGTAGGTTAATCTTTAAAATCCCCAATGGAATTTTAATCTTTGAAACTCCAACGATGTATAAACAGTTCTTAAGTAGAAGTGGAAATATTTTTAGCTCTTATACTGCATTTTCGGCATCTATTGATGGCATTTAAGAATCAGTTTATACCAAGTTGGTGACTTTTAATATGCAAATAGGGAAGAAATATCATCTTTTTCATGCCTGATATCTTTGCTGCTTTTCTGGGAGATCTTCAATATAGGTAGTCCTCAACTTACAACAGTTCATTTAGTGACTGTTCAAAGTTACAACAGCACTGAAAAAATGTGACTTAGGGCCATTTTTCACAGTTACGACCTTTGCAGCATCCCCATGATCATGGGATCAAAATTCAGATGCTTGGAAACTGGTTCATATTTATGACCATTTAAATTGTCCCAAGATCATGTGATCCCATTTCACAACCTTCCGACAAGCAAAGTCAGCGGGAAAGCCAGATTCATTTAACAGTTGATTTATTAACCTATCAACTGCAGTGATTCACTTAATAATTGTGGCAAGAAAGGTTGTAAAATGGGGCAAAACTCACTTAACAAATGTCTTCTGCTGTTAAGATCCTTAACAATAGAAATTTTGGGCTCAATTATGATTGTAAACAGAAGACTACCTGTAAATCCTAAATTGAAAACAAAGGAAAACTGGAATATATATTCTTCCTGCTAATGGCTGCGTGGTATTTGTACTGCTGATTTAGGTTAGAATGTTCTAACTTCCTGGACAGGTTTCAGAGATCATGAGGATTTCCAGGTGAGAATTGTATGCACCTTTGTCAAACCCATCTTGGAAATGACTGCTAACAAAGTACTGGATGGGGGGCTATAAGCAATTAAAACAGTGCAGCTTTTTCTTAGGTGGCAGCTCTCTCCTTGTCTCCCCGCTCCCCAAGAGATGACAGACTTGCTTACAATTGTGGTGAAACTGAAAGAGAGGAGGGGAGCTCTGTTTCAGTGTTGTTAGTTGCCCCATTTGAAAGGATGGGTCATTTGGTACCTACCTGCCTCTTTTTTCATGCAAATTAATGGGGGACAGAAAGCTTTTTTTTTAAATCTCTCTGCTTGAAGTGTTGGGGTGGGGGATTTATTGGGAGATTTTGGTGGCTACAAGTCAGGTTTCCGGTGATCTCTGCTCTGGTGAATTTCTTAAGCACATCTTTTTCAACTCTTATATTGCTTTCCGGGCTCAGGTGCCATGATGAGAACACAGCTCTATTGCCCTCCTCATCTCAGCCAACTTCCGGAGTTACCTTGATCTCTGCTCCTAATGCTTAAATTGTGTCTTTGTCTGGTTGGCAATTGATGAGTTTCCATTGTGGAGGAATAGCTTACAAGATGGATGGAAATAAGAATACATCTACTATCAATTTCCTCCTAGCCTTTGAAAACTAGATCAGAGAGAACTGAAGAAGTTGATGTCTTTATTTAGAATGTCTGAACTTTGCCCTTTTTCTTCTGGGATTAAAAGCAGAGGCCCAGAACTGGAGAGCACTTACAAGCAGATGTAAATGAAGACTCTGGATTCTTCAGTCAGCTTAAGGAAATGCTGATCTGACCAAAAATCAACACAAAAGCGTTTCTTGCACATCCACCCACCTCATCTCTAACAATGTTTATAGAATGAGTAGATTTTCAAATGCTCTTTGCTGAAAAATGCTGTGTGCATTAGCACCTGGGACTGTGATAATTTATCAGCATTGTTTTTGCCTTGGTGTGCTTTGCATGAATCATATAAAACATTATCTCAGACTTAAAGGTAAAGGTTTTCCCTGGCAGTCATGTCTTTCTCTAGGGCGTGGTGCTCATCTCCGTTTCTTGGCCGAGGAACCAGCATTGTCCAAAGACACTTCTGTGATCATGTGGCCAGTATATGCCAAGGTGCATGGAATCCTGTTACCTTCCCACCGAAGTGGTACCTATTTATCTACTCACATTTGCATGCTTTCAAATTGCTAAGTGGGCAAAAGCTGGAGCAAATAATGGGAGGTCACCCCATCACGCAACCTGGGTCCCAAAATTGGGTGGTCATCTTTCCAGCTGACAAGCTCAGCATCTTTAACCGCTGAGCCATAGTGCCCCTTATTTCACACTTAGCATGATATTTCAGATATAGCGTGGCATAAAAATTCGGCCAGTTGGTTGGATTATGTAGCATAAAGCTAAATAAAATACCCATTGAATTTTATTGAGCAAACTATAGTTAAATAAGCATGTGCGTCCTGTCTGTGACTGTTTCATACTACTGCCTGCCTTCAAGGTCTAAGGTAGAACTGTCAATGAGGAGTCATAGAGTATATCTTAACAACCTTTATATTGTTGAAGATTCTCAGGGATCCAGGTAGAAGTGACTGGTAGTTGAGTCATGGCAAGAAAAGAAATCCAGTTGCATGACTCAACTTCCAGACAGTTCTCCTTTACTTAACAGAAGTAGCATGCTCCCATTTGATGTTTGGAGAAATTGCCATGGATCCCTCTATTAACTGAATAAATACAGTAGCCTAACTGAAAGTAGTTTAGTTTGATTTTTTTACATTCTGATCAAGCGGGCACAATGAAATGGATGTTTGATTTACATTCTCACAGTCAGAGTCCTCCAAGAAAATAACCTCCTTGAAACTGTTCTTTTTATGAGATGCCTTCACAGGGCGTGTTAACTGCACACACTTCCCCTTTATTAGCAATGAATCTGGTGCTGTGGTTGGTTTGTGTTTAAAAGCCCTATGAAGGCGTTGTGGGAGGATATGTCTGAATGTGTGAGAGTTCCATTCTGCCTCTTTCACCTGTAACCTGGTATTGGAAGCATGATAAGCCTGCAGATTTTTATTTATTTATTTATTTTGCTAAAGATGTAGAGCTAAACACTGGTCCTCACTTTTCTTCTGTGTGAACAGCTGCCTAGGACTAGAACAAATTAGGATCTTAGCAAACCATCTTACAGGTAGATTGCACCTCGGCCGGGAAGTTAAAAGCCTGTGGTTTTTAGAGCTCTTGTAGGTAGAGACAATATGCAGCTGTGGTGCCAGCCAGCCAACTACTCGCCTGTTCTGGGACTCAGCCTGTCTACATCCTGTCTTTTCCAATCTCTATTGCAGGCATCGAGGCTATTACCGATCTAGCACAAAGCTAGCACAGAGAGCAAACAAAGGTGGTCCTTTTTTGACCTCAAGTGTAACCAAAAGCCTATTTCAGTAGACTAGTTCGTATCTCATAATCAGTCAGGTTATAAAATAGTCTTCAGATCACAGCTCAACAAGCCTAACTGGGAAATGATTATTCCCATTATTACTTCCACTATCAGTTTTGGCAATTGGGCTGTGTTCCTTTGTTCCTATACTGCCACGAACCTCGGCAAGCTAAAATTATTTTCTTCTGCCTTGGCTGCCAGAAATCAGCAAAACTTTGGTTTTTCTGAACATTTCAATTGTATGGGATAATCCAGCTAAGCCACCATAAACCATTGTGCCTAGCATTGGGCTTCAGTGGTTTAGCAAATGTAGGGTGTTTCTTCCCCCCGTCCCCCAATGTAAACAGCCATATGGGAAGGCATGGCTCAGAGGGTCACTGGCCACCATTTGTCATTCCTTCATTGATTGGAGGGAAGAGCTCTGATTGGATCACACTCAGTTGTCAGGACAGTGGTGTGGAAATGCCTGCAGATTGATCTGAGACTTCCGAGGATGAAGGGAGTGTTGAAATACAATCAGAACGGATATGCCCCTTGTTTTTCATTGGAATCCATGAGAAACTTCTTTTTTTAAAGTCCTCAGTGTCTGAGGGGCCAATTAATCTCTTTCATCGCCAACTTTCAACTATGCTTGAGGTTGCATAGCTTTGGCTTCTCCGACCCAAATGCAGCTCAGATGTGTGGGTTCCAACTTCCAGATTTCCCCTTCAAGGAATGGTTATGGTAGCAGGGGAATTCTGGGCCTTGAATGGAAACATCTGGAGGGTATCTTGGTTAGGAAAGGCAGCCACAAACCAATCCAAAGTTAGCCAGTTTCTTTTTACTATGAGAGTTAATGGGTTTTTAATCTGCACTGCTAGAGCTTTTAGTGCAAAAGCAGATAGCAGATTCTGAGTTTGAAAGTAGGTAATAGGATAAGTCTAGATCAGGGGTGCCAAACTCACATCGTCATGTGGTTTATCAGGACTTTTTCTCTCTTTGCTAAAATGGGGGTGGGTGTGACGCACCCGCGGGCCGTGGGTTTGACAGCCCTGATCTAGGTATATCACAAAAGATTTTTCATTCCCACTTATTTAATAGCCATAGCAAGACAATAGTTTCCCTCTTAAATTATACTACTAAAATAAAAATGTGGGATTTGTGGTAAGGGCTTGGGGCCTTTATTTACTCTGAACAAATTCCTAAGTTTGGGATTTATTTTCTTCTAGGTGTTGTGTAGCTTTTTGTGTTAGCCTCTGACTGCTGGGTCTGCTCTACCAAAATAGAAGCAAACCATAACCACCAAGAACAACAAAGTAGATCCTACTACTTTGAGCCTGACATCTGCCCACTCCTATTCTACAAAATCCTTTTTAAAAAGAAGCGCGTCTGAAAAAATAGCACCTTTTGAAATCTCTGGGCAGGCCTGATGAAGGACAGATTACAGAGGAAGCACTAGCATCTTGAAAGCAGGAACATCTGGCTTGGCAATGTGGTTGGATTTTCAAATGCTGAGCTTCCCTTTAAATTTGTGGCAGCAGTTAGAGAGATCAGAGTGTAGGCAGAAATGCAGATGTTGCTCATGCTTCATAGAAACTCACTCAAAAACATATGTGTGTGTGATGCAGAGAAAAACTACTCCTTGTGTTGGAAGAGAGGTGGAAGTCTCCTAGCTAGCTTGTTCTCTGTCCTTGCACAATTGTTGCCACTGCTCAGATATTCCAAAGAGTATATTAGATTTGCTTGGTCCATAAGGTTGGCCACTGTGATATCTGATGGTTTGGATGTCTTCTGCTCCTGTGTTTTCAAGTAGCTTATGTTAACATTCAAATAAAAAGAATTCTCTATAAGAAAAAATGCCCTTAATAGTGGAAGTAAAGTTGAGCAATCCACACTGTTAATTTAATTGAAGTTTAACTCTGTATATGGTCCAGATATATAGAGGAACCGGGGAGAGGAGGGCTATGTCTAGAAAGGATCATAGATGAAAACTGCATACATGCTTCATATGATCTATACTTTTCATTTCTATCAGAACTTCCATCAACTCAAAGTTTTCACAAATTTTACAGGGCACATTGAGGACTTCACTTCAGAAGAGGGTAAAGCCAAAGTCTGAACACATCCAATTTTGAGAATGTTTAAGATACTTTCTCAACTAAAACAGTTACCTTAAACTCCTGCAAATTTTAAGGAATCCCTTCTGTCCTTTAAAATTCTGGAAGATGTATGCCTTCCCCCTCGGCCTTCCCCTGCAGAGTAAAGGGAATATCTAATTGGGCCAAGTGCTCTCTCTAAAATTGGAATCATTTAAGTTTCTGGCTCTAATTATTGCATGTGGCTTTAAACCAGGTCTAACTGGTGGTGTCTTGTCTCTTTGAGTAGTATTGTATTAATTTATTAGTAATGACTATGTACTTTTTAAATGAACGGTTTGGCTAAATGAACTATTAACATTCAAAAATAAACTAAAGACTGAATAAAAATCAGAAAAGATCAGAAAATCATCAGCTGAAGTTAAAAGTCTGGACACAGAAAAGATATTCAATTAAAAAGTCTGAACAAAGGTACAGTACAGAAATCAATTCTTATCAGACTTCTCCAAATGGTTAGCGTCTACATGTTTTACAATACAGGTATTAATGAAAACAAGTCGACATATTGCAGCTTATAGGAGTTGCAGTCTAGCACTTAGTTGGGAAAGTTTGTCTCTAGGATTTGACTGAAGTCAAATACCTTTTCCAAGGAATGACACTTTTGCAAAACTCTGACTGGGCCATTCTTTGTCAGCAAAGCCTTTCTTTTAAAATCAACATTGCTATCAAAAGTCAGTACACACCAGGATTTAAGAAGGGAAGAAAAGTGGAGGAAGTGTGCTTGTAGACGCACAAGGTCGACAGAGAATGGAGGTTCCACTTTACATGTTGAAAGCCTGTTAGCAATGGAAGAAATTACCCATGCCAAATTGAAGAGTTGGCCAAATGAAGCAAAATCCAGATGAATGGTCCTTGTCTATTATGAAGGTCTTCTGATCAATGGAGAGATTTTTTCCCCCTGTGCTCCTGAATGGGGTTGCATTCCCATTCAAGGAGCAGTAGCGTAGCTTGAGAGTACTGTCTCAATCCAACACTCCTCTGAAAAGCTTCAGTGGTGGAGTTATCTATAGGCCTTTTATCTGCTTGCTTTTATTTACTAGCTCGAGGCAGCATCTCTTGCTATCATCTATGTGTTGGGTGCTTTCATGCTGCCTTGCATTGCTCTCGTGCTTATGTGGCTGTCTTTTTAGAACCAGCCAGAAACTTCAGCTGGTCAGAAATATGAAAGGCGGTCTTTTATCTGGTGCCAGCCATTCAAACATGTCTTTCTAGCTCTATTCTAGCATCATTTGATTATCTTCTTCCAGATTTAAAGTCTGAACTGTCAGCACCAGGTTTCCCCCATCTGGCATCTGCTAAACATGGAGAGATTGTCAAACCTTGACGATTATGCGATCTGCCGTCTCAGCAGTCTATGAAGAACACCTGTTGGGGAGGAGGATTGCTCTTGAGATGACAAACCACAAAGACCCTTATCTCCTTATCAGCTTTTGGGGGGTTTTGGACCTGCGTTGGAGGCTTTATTCTATATGTCATCACCTTTCAAAATCAAGCAAGAAGCGAATATCAAATGTTAGACATACTTGGTGGCGGCAGTTTAGGAAAAATTCATTGGACTCGCTTCCTAAGTCCACACTGTTAAGTTTTGTATAGACATGGTGTTTTGTTTTGTTTTACGTTGAAATTATTTCAGTATTTTGCTCTACCAGTTCAATTTTTTTAAATATTGTTTGAACCAAGAAGCTATGCATTGACTTAAATGTAGTGTGAAAAGGGTATTTTCAAACAAGGAAATAAGAGTGTGTACTTGGGTTTATGCAACAGAATTATAACACAATAACAGAGTTGGAAGGAACCTTGGAGGTCTTCTAGTCCAACCCCCTACTCGGGCAGGAAACCCTATACCATTTCAGACAAGAAGTTGTCCAATCTTTTTTAAAAAACTTCCAGTGTTGGAGCATTTACAACTTCTGAAGGCAAGTCATTCCACTAATTGTTCTCACTGTTAAGAAATTTCTCCTTAGTTCTAGGTTGCTTTCTATATTTAGTTGCTTGACTTTTTTAAAACAAAAATGTCCAAACGTCAAAGGAAAATAGAAAGGTCTTTATCTGGTGCCAAAATGATAAGCACTTCGACTGGGTCTGGAAACAGACTGCTAGTCAGTGTAGATGTTGAAGGACTGGCATAATACGTTTGTATCAGCCAAGCTGGGGAGCAGTTAGTGTATCTTTATTCTCAGAAAGTTTGTATAAACATCTCTTGTGAAAGCGATACGTTGGTGGATATTCATAACAAATTCCAGAGTGATACATGATCTGAAGGAATATTTCCTGTCTTTAATGAATCTCATATTCCATGAAGGAGAAAGAAAACAAATTTCTCCTCCACTTTCTATATACATGCAACATCTGTAGACTTCTACAGTGTAGCCTGTACTTTGTAGATTTCTATTTGATTAAAAGATCAGCGATAATAAAGGTTTTTAATTTCAAAATCTTCCAATGAAAATACTTATTTCTGCAGCTAAGTTAGTCTAGGAAGCAAATACATTGGTAGTGGTTTTCTGTGTATACTTGTTGCTTTTCTTGTTGTGAGCTGGGTGGCAATATAAATGTAATTCATACATACATACAAAAAATATAAATAAATAAATAAATAATCATGGAACATCCTTGCAGCAAAGCCCTGGAAAATTTTTTTGCTAAATTCAAATTGGGTTTCTGGAGCCAAGGAGTTGTACATTGTACATGTACGTGTATTTTTTGTACATTGCATGTTTACATCATTCTGACTAGTGTGACAGGGATGTTTACTGACTTCACTCAGCATGGGACACTGTGACTCTTCTATCAAGATTTTATTAAGATTTGAAGCAGATTCTAGCGCCCTGGAATTTGCAGTAGGGAACATATAAAACATGTTGGTATGTGTGGCAGTGGTTTCATGTCATTAGTTACGGACAGAGTGCAGATGTACACCCTCATGTCTGGCAACTACAGGGAGCCCAGTCAGAGTGTGACAAATTGATATTTTATTTTATTTTTGCACTGAGTGGCAGGCATGAAAGTAAGTGGCTTGGTACAATCATTATGGTCTTCTGTCTTTCGAGTCTACTAATAGTAAATTTGTCAACTGGCGGAAATTGTCTTAGAACCTTTATCATTAACATATGGCCACAACACAGGATGGTAGTTCTTCCTTCTTTATCATTAAACATTTGTATGAATACATTTCTCCCTCAAATAGTTTTATAGGCATACTCTAAAGCTATCACTTCTTGTGATATGGAGAACCTTGATGCCAGAGGGGACTGAATAAGCATAGCTTAGCTAAGGCATTGTGCGAAGAAAGTGAAGGATGACTTTCACTTTGATGCTTTATTTTTCCCATGGGGTTAAAGTAGGCTGTATTGTAGAATAGATGCCTTCAGGTATCTGCAGGTACTAGACGGGATTTAGCAATCTCAGTTTCCAGAAACTTAATGATACACGTTATTTTGAAATGATGTTTAATTGAGGGTTTTTAAATGTCAAATACTTTAGTTTAAATAGGCTAGAATTTGGGATGTCTTCTGAGATCAAAGGTTAAGGTAACCAGAGTTTTGCTGAAATTACTGCTTTAGGCTATACTTCTTGATTCATACTGGTTATTTATATAATCATAAGTAAACTGCATGAAAACAAATGTAAACAGTATTATGATCATTGCTGTACTTACAACTTATGCAACCAAAGAGATTAAGGCAGAAACCTGTACTGAAGATCTAAAAGCCATGCCCAAAATGGCATGTTTATTAAATTGGAATTACTTTTGTAATCCCAGTTTAAAATCATTAAGGGTTTATTGGACTTGCTGCCTCTGGAAGGGTTTGGCTTGGATATTCAATTCCAGATGTAACACACCTGCAAAATGCTGATGAGGCAACAATCTAATTTCATAATAAACAAGAGCTATAAGCCAGTTTCCCCCAGCCTAGTATCTTGCATACATATTGGACTATGTCTTGCATCCTCCACATGTTGGTTGAGAGTGATGGCATTTGTAATACAAGAAGTCTGAAAGGCACCATTGCTAGCTGCAAATGTTCTTGCTCTCTCTCAATTTTGTAAATTGTTCTTTGTGGCTGGTTTGTTGTTCCACTGTTAAGATGGAGAGAGGGAGGGAGGGGGGGGAGGTATGCCGATGGTAATGTAAAGTTGATACCATCTAGACCATCCATGACATTTGCAAGGAGAAGAGATTGGGGTGATTTCTGCCTCTGCCTTTTCCTCTCTCATCCCAAATACTGTATATGTGGCCTCTACTTATGTGGGACTGCTGGGGCTCAACTAGGGAGCCTGTGGTAGAATGGTCATCCTGAGTTACTCTTGAACTGTTCATGGGCCATTCTTTGGCAGAATGTCCCTTCCTCATTGCCAAAGCTATTTTTTTATTTCTTGAATATTTTGGCTTTTTCATTTAATGTCTTGAATTTGCCTAGGGAGCGCAAGGTTTGTAGCTTTTTGCCAGTGCAACATCCCTATGAGGTAAACTAGGCTGAGACTTTAGCAGTGTATCAAGACCAGTGAGTATTATAAACTTCATAGAAAACAGGGATCTGAACTTCAAACTGAGTATTCCCATTTACACTAGCATCTATTTTTTTTAGTCTAGGTAAGGGTGTCTCCAAACTTGGCCAATTTAAGACTTGTGGACTTCAGTTCCCAGAATTCCCCAGCCAGCATGCACAGCTGGCTGAGGAATTCTGGGAGATGAAGTCCACAAATCTTAAAGTTACCGACTTTAGAGACCCCTGGTCTAGGCTTTGAAGCTAAGCAAGATTAACCTTTAGTACTGAAAGGGATTCCATTGGCCTATTCCAAGGCCATGGACTAGACTGGAACCCCCCTGCTTTCCCACTGCAGAAAAAGATAATGCAGAGCACTTCTGTACTGTTGCCTAGAAAACTTCATGGATGTGTCCACTCTAAAGAGTCATCAGAAGTGACTCAAAAGCATTTTTTGCTTTCATTCCCCTTTATTTTTCAAAATTCTGGCTCTTACATGTTGGCTACATTAAGCCTATTGCTATAGAGTAGCCATAGACCTTTTTTTTCCTGGTTACCATGTAGTTTATTTTAGAAATCTAGTTTAGAAATACCAGGCTGGACAGAAAGAGGTCACATCTACCGCTAGAACAATGGGCCCGTCACTCATATCAAGAAACCAGAACTCTGACTTTAGCAGGAGCGAGTGAGCTTCAACTGGTATTTGCTGTATAATTATTCTGCTTGGTTCCTCTTGACAGCCAGAGCAGATAAATCATCTCTTGCTCCATCACTGGTTGGCTCAGTGTGGTCCCTCTGTCTCGTTGCTTTCCCAACATGCCAGTTATGTAAGTAACCTTAGTTGAAACAGAAGAGTGTACCAGTATGTTTTTCTCAACCACAAGACATCAGACCTGATCAGGGCATATGAGAATTGTGTGGTAGAGTTTGGAATTGTTCTGTTTCAAAAGGTTGTTGGAGGTCAGCACAACGTTTTCCCTGCCTTCTAACCAGTCGCAGTTTCCAGACTTTTACTTTGGCATTGAAAGTTCATCAGACTCCATTCTAGCAAATTTGTAATCAAAGAAGCCAAATTTCAAGTGCTGGAGCTTTTTTGTGCGTGTGGGGTGTGGGGGTGTGGGGGGAGGTTGGACTCTACTTGCCTCTGCCACTTGAAAGCCACTAAAAAGGTACTTCAAAGAAACAATTTGCCACATTTAAAAAAAAGGCCCCTCTGACATTTCGTTGTTAAAATCTGATTACATAACTCTGATGACCATAGAAGGAATATTAAGCAAGATGCTTTCTTTGGAATATCAGTGTTGTCCCCTCTTCCACCACTACCATTCATTTCCCCTCTCCCCCAAAAAATTTGGGTGATAAAACACAAATCAGATACTTTTGTTTCTGGGACAAAAAAAAGATGCTGCGATCTCTGGAATTGTTTGAAACACAGAGCTGCCCAAAGAATGGAGATGAATTGTTGGAGCGAGGAAATCAGTCCAATCTCAATTACCATTTTGCAGAAAGAGAGAGGAAAAAGCAAAGCTGATTATTTATTTGCTAAAGTTATTCTGGGACGCCGTTGGTTGGAAGTATGGTATACACTGCGCGAGGCTTTGCTTGGCCATCCGTCTACCCTCTACAGAAGGTAAAACATTTTTTTTTAAATGAAAATGTCTTTCAATTTGTGGATTTAAAAGGATTTAAACAAAGGCATCTTTAGTGAATTTGGCTATTGGAATGAAAGTGGTATGTTTAAAATGTAATTTTTAAAAAATTGAATAAAAAACGTGGGGTGATAGATGCTCAGATTGTTTTGAATCTTATCCAAGCAAAACTCTTTATTGCTTGACAAAATGAGTAATGGGCATTTTGTGTGTTTGTGGTAGTTGCCATTTTTCTTTGGTGTACTGGTAGTCCTCGATTTACAACAGATCATTTAATGACCGTTCAAAGTTACAGCAGCACTGAAAAAAGCGACTTTCAAACTTACAGCTATCTCCATGGTCACATGATCAAAACCGGCAAGGGGTTCCTATTTATGATGGTTTCAGCGGCCTGGGGTCCTGTGATCATCTTTTGTGACCGTCTGATAAACAAAGTCAACAGGGAAGCCAGATTCACTTAACTATTGCAGGGATTCACTTAACAAGTTGTGGAAAGAAAAGTCGTAAAATGGAGCAAAATTCACTTTAACAAATGTCTAGCTTAGCAACAGAAATGTTGGGCTCAATTGTGGTTGTACGTCAAGGATTACCTGCACCAAGTGGTGGGTGCATTTTAGAAGGAATGACTGGCAACTGCTACTGTAACTATTATCTGAAGAGAGGCCTATTCTTTTACCATTACTGTCAACAAAAAAACCTAAACAGAATTTTTTTTTTAACTTAATGCCATTCTGGAAAAAAAAAGAGAGACTTTCCTTGTATGTGTCTAACAAGCAAGCAAACAAACAAACAAAATAATATTCACCCATGTGTATTGACCTTTGGCAACATAAAGCTTTTTTGTTTCTGAGCGTCGTAGTGCGCCTGCTCAGAGAAGTTTGGGTGGTGAAGACCAATTGTCCTATGTCCATGTCTTCGTTCCCAGCAATCATTCCAGCGAGATGGAAGCAATCCAAATAATATCCCCCCAAGACAGTTTTCTTGTTCTTCTTCCCTTTTCATCCTGCTGGGTTGAAAAAAAGTAACGGATATGCCAGATATGTGGAAAATTAAGCTGAAACCCTATATTGCTAGTCCTTTGATTCTTACATTTAAAACACTGTGGGAAGAGTTGGAATCTCCAAGAAAGCCCCTTCTGTCGTTGAGTATTCTTTGGTTTGTGTAAAAATGTGCCTATAATATGGGTTGTTTTCTTGTAACTGCCAGCATATTTTAGAAGGTGCATCTGATTTTCGAGATTTTTTTAAAAAAAGGATTCCAGATCCAGATTACTGGGTAACTAGAACAGCTGTCTGTTAAAAAGGCAAAGAAGGCATAGTGTGGCCGGGTGGCCCTTAATACTGTTGTTGTTTAGTCGCTGTGTTTGTCTCTTTATGACACCATGGACCGCAGCACGCCAGACTCCCCTGTCCTCCATTGTCTCCCTGAGTCTGTCCAAACTTACTCCACTGCATGGATAACACTACCTAACCATCTCATCCTCTGCTGTCCTCTTCTCCTTTTGCCTTCAATCTTTCCCAGCATCAGGGTCTTTTCCAATGAGCCCTCTCTTCTCATTTGGTGGCCAAAGTTCTTGAGCTTCTCCCCTTAATATAATGTGGGAAAAAAGCCTCTATAAAGATTTTACTTGCCCCCTATGTATTGGATCTCCCAGTATAACTTTTCCTTTTCTTATGGGATGGTCAGGATTCTTAATATTCAGCTCGCATCCTGTGAGTATGTGTGCTTGCAGCAGTCGTTTTCCTCTTGCGTATTTTTCCATTGGGCTCTTCTGAACATTTGTCTGTATCCTTTAATAATAACTAAGGTGATGACGATCCCGATACTGCTTTTCTTAAATATCTGGTTTTGCTTGAAGCCATAATTAACTACCGAATGTTAAATAGGTCGTTCCTCATGGTGGGAAGGACGGCGAGTCCATTACCGTGTTTAGCAAATCAGAACTAAGTTTCTAATAAAAGATCATACAGATTGCCTTGTGTGATAACTGCGTAAGAAGAGCATTTAGGGCAAGGAGGAGGTTACACTGAAGAGATGTGTCATAGCTGTAGACTTCTTGAATGCAGAAGAGGCTGTTATGGAAAAGAGCACAGTTCATGCATAAGAATAAGAGTTAGGGAGCAAAAATCAATCCCGGTCTCTGACATGGTAGCTGATTCCCACCCGGCAAAAAAACAAAAAGACAACATGGGTAATCCCAGAACCTTTTGACAGTGGCTTAGACTGAGGCTACGTTCAACTGTCTCTTCTACTGGCAGACAACTGTTAAACAGATTGATTCCAAAAGTATTCAGCCCTCAACAGAGGGTGTAAAATATTTCCCAAATATTTGTGTGCGTGTAACTGTGATCTGTCGTGCATGAGAAGATGTCATCAATGGTCTGCCCCAACCTGCCTTAGATCAGGTTGTCTGAATTGCTGAGAGTTTTTCCAGGTATGGCATTTGAGGATTCCTCAGGCTAAAAACATGGTTATGTGAACTGGAGATAACAGGAGTTGTAGCCAACACAATTGTATTGTATTGTATTGTATTGTATTGTATTGTATTGTATTGTATTGTATTGTATTGTATTGTATTGTATTGACTTACTTACTTACTAGACTTCTATGCCGCCTATCTTGCCAAGGCGACTCTGGAAGGAACCAGATTCCTCAGATTTTCATGCCTTGTTTTATATGTGTAATTCATGTCCTCCTTTCTTCAATATAAAACACCAATTCTACCCATGGGGAAAATCCTAGAACTGGCATTTTCCTGGAAACTTCTTTCCTTCCTCCCCAATAATGAGGCTGTGCAGCCTTTGCTTTCTCTTCCTTTTTTAGGAAGATCGTTAGTAGGTAGGATTGCTAGACAATATGTTTATATCATCCAGCTCAAATAACCACTGGTGGTTTATACTATCTTTGAGAGAAAGTACTTCATTTTTTTCTTAACAGTTCTATAATTAAGATAAGCTGATTGGAAACTAAGCAGGGTGAGACCTGGTTAGTGGTTGGCTAGTCAGTCTCCAGAGAATAACTGAGTTGTAGGCTAAATTGGGCATTTGAAAAATATTTGCATTGCTGCTAAGAAATCTATGTGGCTGTGTCCATGAAATCATTAGAAGTTGAACTCCACCTGAAGAAGATTATCTTTGCAAACCAGAGCGTAGCAGAACTAGGTTAATAAATCTGATCACACAAGCAGGAAAAAAAGAAAGAAATCGTCGTTACATGACATCTGATACACTTTGGCTTTATTCTTCTCTGGGAGACACTTCCTGAGATGCAAAATTTGATGTAAATAAGCCATACTATGTTGATGTGTGAGATAGCTCTGGCAGAATCTGGGCACAATCTTGTTGCTGGTGGAGTTTTGTGAGTGTTTGCTTCTCCAGAAATCTTACCTATTCCATTACTGGGCTTGGCTTCAGTATCTGATGAGGTTGAAATTGCTGTGTGGGAGATTGGGTGTGCCAGCTTCTCCTTCCTTCTGGATACCTTTAGCGTGTGGTAAGAGCTCCTACTGCCATGTTCTATCCTCCACTGTCCTGCCTGTGATCAAGAAAGAAACCTGGAACAGAGTAGCATCTGGAAGTGACCCAGTCAAATAGAGGAATGCTGTAAGGGGAAGTCTGCTTACAATATGTCTTCCTGTCATTGGAACTATTAGTAAACATTCAACTGGGGCTAACCTTGAGAAGTCTTAATTAGCCCAAAAGACCAAATTGCTTCCCCTTAAAAACATTCCAAGGGACAGTCACTTTTCAGTGACCTTGAATTCACCTGCCTGAATTGTTCTTCTTTGTTCCTGTTGGCATGTACGCTATACTTTTTCAGAAAGGCCTTGCTGAAAAACGAATGCTTTCTCTGGTTTGAGTGCCTATCTTATGTAAACGCACATAAGCATTTTATGTAATGCAGTTCTGTACAAATCCAGCTTTTGTTAAGTAGAAATCTTGTGTGCTACCATGAAATATGCTGTGTGTGTGTGTGTGTGTGTGTGTGTGTGTGTGTGTGTGTGTGTGTGTATATTTCAGTTCCAGGACCATCCATGGAATGGGTGGAGAGAAGGTTAAGAGACAAAATGCCCTCAGCCTTAAAGAAAGAATTGGGGGAGTAATTGAACAGCACTGGCCTTTGGCTGGGTTTTTTCCTTCCTCCATAAATATCACTTGCAGGCAAGGAGAAAGGTATAATAAACTAGAAGGGCATATCAATCCATAGTAGCAGATATTTTTTTCCTCCTTCTCTACTGTTTTTGGTGTTGGCTTATTAGGCAGACTTTATAAGGGATTGTATTGCTAATATATCTGGGAATGTGCACCAAGCTATGAAAGCCAGCCTGTCAAGGACATAACCCACTCCTCTAGAGAGCCCAAATTTACATTATTGGATACTAGGACTGCTCATGGCAAGACTCATATCTAAACAGACACTGATCAAAAAGAAATTGATTCAGTGACAATAAGTGAAAACTGATGTCCCAAATGCCTTTTATTTTTTTCTCTGCTTTAGAAAGAGTTGAGACCTCGTCTCTGCCAGATGAAGAAGGGCCCCAATGGGTACGGGTTCAACCTCCACAGTGATAAGACAAAACCAGGCCAATATGTCCGGGCTGTGGATCCAGATTCTCCAGCTGAAGCTTCCGGGCTGCGGCCTCAAGACCGTATCATTGAGGTATGTATTGGGGGGAGGGGAGTGCACTGTTTGTTGCACATTAATTAACATTTGACTAACCTAGGCGCTGTCTTCTCAAAGATAACTGATTAAATGGAAGTTGTGACCCAAGAGCTGTGCCAGCTTAGCCATTTTGTGGGCTTTTCAAAATCACCTCGTACACCTCACTTGTTTTTAAGCCAAATAAATTTGCCAGTGAAATTGGGGAATTAAAATACCCATTGTCTGATTTGAGAGTAATTATTGTTATATAGTATTTCTATAACCTGCCATAAAGAATGTAATCGTGTCTTTCCCAAATGCCTTTACCTTGCAAATAAGTAGAATTCCCTTTCTTGTCTAAGACTATTTCCTTAAAGATCCTTGTAGACTGTTTTAACATATTTTAACATAAATTAAGACCTTCATTCCTGGACTCCTCCCACTATTGCATTCTCACCTGGTAGCAGGGTTCACCTGGATGTTTTTGGTATAGGAGCTCAGTGGATCCAACTCAGTGATGCTTGTTTCAGAATCTTCAAATTGTCATCACTAATTACAGCACCATCCAGAAAGGCATGTCCCTGCCCTGAGGAATTTGCCAATTAAATTGGAGCATGGAAAAGCAATAAAAAGAAGATGTTGGGGACAAAGGTAGCAGAGGAAGAATAGGTTTATGATTTAAAAGAATTTCCTTGAGTCTTCCCATTGGTTTCACACCATGAGCTTAAGCTTGAACTTCTTGATGGACAATGCCATAAGCACAATAGGATAGATTGGATGTTGATAACCCAGGCTCAGTTTCATGCCAAATAGCCTCTTTTTAAGATCAGAGGGGAAATGCCCGTGGTAGGGAGTTATGACCAAGTCTGGGAACCAAAGACAAATAGATCTTCCACACTGGGTCACTTCACAGAAAGGCTTTGGAAGTCGCCATTGGATTGCATCAAATCTGTCAGGCATGCATGGCTAGAGATGAGGCTACGCAACACTGTAGATATGTGAGATTTTATACAGACTCCCAACTGCCCACTTGCACAGATGCCTTCATAGCATGAAATTCTGTTCCAGTCTTTAGGGAGAAACGAGCACAAATGGCACTTTTTTGGAGAGTATGAGTTTAGCCACAGGAGTAGAAGGTGAAGGCTAAGAAGGTATATTCCCTATATTGTGCCAATGTATAAGCTAGGAAAGGGAGAGAGATAAACCGCATACAGCTTCTACTGAATATAAGTTTATAGAACCATTAGTATTTCAATTTCACTCCTATAAAAAGATACGCCTAAGGCTAAAGGTTCCATAGCCCATTACTTTTATGCATGTTATTTTCACCCTTAAGTGTGCTTAGTTTAGGCTTCTACAGATCAACTGCAGAGAAAGGAGTTCTAGCAACTAGGTTATTTGTTACTTCAGTATGTCACGAAACCAGGTTTGGGCAGTCTTGATGTTGTGGGAGCCCTGGGTGTGTCTTTTGTGCTACATGCGTCGCTTGGCATGTGCCCAGTCATAAAGCCTTTGGGGCCCTAGAGGCATTCTGGCAAATAAAGATGATGATAGAGTTGGTACTTGCTGTGCAGCATGCCAGCTATGCTTCTATTGTGTTTTAATTAAAAGATCCTTTAAAGCAAAATAAGAAGTTTGCCAACATGGAGGGAGGTGTCAGAAGGATGCTGATGCTCACAAGCTCTTTGTTGCTGACCCTGCATTGAATTATCAAGCTAGCTTTGCAAATGGACCGGGGGTGGGGGGGGAAGAGGGAAGCCAGGCTGGGCAGAGCAGTGCTGCAGCATCGTGATGTGAGCCCCATCCCTTTTCTCCATGCATTGCTCTGTTGCGTGTATTGTAAGCTCCCAAAGACGAAGTTGGGGGTCATCTTCATTCTATAGCGAGTTGCTATAGATCAGGAACCAGGCCATGGCCTGTCTGGAACTGGGCCACGGAAACGGTGGGCAAGCATGCATGCACAGTTCCACCTGTACCAGCAGCAGGCGAGTACGCGCGTGCAGCTCCATTTGCACAAGCAGCAGGCGTGTGTGCCCACCCCCGGGCAAATGGAGCTGCATGCGTGCTTGCCACTTGTGGGGAACCATCTCTTCTCTCCCCCCTTTCCCCCCCCCCCCCGGCCAGTCTGCAAAGCCAGAAAGGTTGGGGACCGCTGTTATAATAGGTGCCTATTTTGTTTGGAAACAAAACAGGAAACCTTTTAGCTAAAGGTGAAATTAATGTAAGGGTTATAATATGCAAGCCATATACCCTCTGTGAGTGCATTTTGTACTTTCTTTTAAAGCTACCTTGAGTGTAAAATTATTTATAAAGACAATAAAGGTGGGATAAAAGTAAAAATGAATAAATAAATACAGCTGATTTTCTTATTCTCTGCTGTTAAGTCATACTGACTAATAAGACTGACTAATAAGAATGGTGAGCAAGAGTAATGGCATCAACCAAAGGTCAGAGCTGGGAGTATCCACTTTCAGTCTAATTAAAATTCTGATACATGTTGTAATTTATTTTTTATGACTTATATATTGCCTTTCAGCACATGGGTACTTATTAAGCTCTGGCTGCAGTCAGGTTTATACTGCTGTTGCTGCAATCTAGCCATATCCATTCCTGGCCTGTTTGCTGTGTTACACAAGGCACTTCCCTTTTAAGATAACAACCACAATGTGGCCTTATATTCCTGATCAAAATAGCCCCTGACCATATTCGCTAAGAAATTCAGAAACCACAAACATGGTATTTTCAAATGATAATATAATCTGCAGCAGAATATAATGGCCATATTTCCTTCCTTCTTGAACCTTCAGATAGGGCAAAATTGAGCTCGTCTAAATACAGAGCAGTGTTATGTTTTTGCTAGGATAACTTTCTGAGCAATGGCTTGCTTGAAATTTAAAGTGAGTGACCATTTTTAGTTTTGTGGAAATCGTAAGGAAACAATGATGGTTCCTACTGAAAGGCCTACCGCCAGAGGTAATAGAGCCTAGGTGGCGCAGTGGTTAGAGTGTTGAACTGCAGGCCACTTCTGCTGATTCAATCTAGCGGTTCAAA
>JANHFL010003596.1:56817-75165 GCA_032468155.1 Oxyrhabdium leporinum | reverse complement strand
TCTTCTTCTTCTTCTTCTTCTCTCTCTCTCTCTCTCTCTCTCTCTCTCTCTCTCTCTCTCTCTCAAACGTCTATGCTGCCTATCTCACTGAGGCAACTCTATGCGGCTTGACATCTGGGGAATGAACCTACAGAGGTGGCAATATTATTGCTGCTGTTTCTCTGGCTTGCACCACAATGACTCTTGATGATATTGCAGTGCAACATGCAAGACCTAAGGAGGTGGGAAGGAATTACATTCTCTCTTAGCTGATAGCAACCCTGTGTCCAGCTGACGTTCTCTTTGTTCCTGAGAACTTGCCTATTCTGGATGGAGACTGCCTGCGCTTCTAGTTTGGTTCTGAGCGTTGTCTCACCTAAACCAAAGCCAAAACTATACTTGGATTATGAAATATTTGTTTTACTTATAGGTGTCCTAATATTTTGCAATTATGTGCAACATGCTATAATTGGAAGGGGTCTAAAGAGTTAGGCAGGCTTCCAGCTCGGTCTAGTTTTTTGTTTAAGGCAACACGGGGACATGTTTTTTCTCTCCTTCCCTATAACAAAGGATTCATTGTTGTGGCACCAGCCTCCAACTGCCATTTCCTTCATTTCTTGTGCATTGTTTGTGTCTTTGGCAAGTACACCTCAGAATTATCTCTGTGATTGTTGCTAAACCACAACTCCAACGCCAGCTAACTGCCTTTTCTTTTTCTTTTGACGACAACACAGTATCCCAAGCCAGAAAGAAATGGATTCTGCATGCTGCTCTTATTTAATTTCTCAGCGAACATGGTTGAGACTTAGAGCTGACCTTAAGTGAAAGTTGTTGCATTGGGAGATGTGAATTTTTAGAAAGAGAGAGGGGAAGTAGATCAGGAAGCAGATATTTGGATCTGAAGTAGATGAGCACAAACAATAGACTTTCTTCAGTTCTTGGACTGAGTACATAATTTCCACTGTGTCACCGGTGAAGATTTATTGACAGAATCTGGAGATTTGTGGAAACCTGTTGAACAACTGGGGCACCTTGGCTGAATCCTCATGTGATGCCAAACGAGGATTACTGAAGAAGCCCTAGTGGCCTCGGTGATATTTTTTTTTTAAACTAAAATGAAATGCAGCTCATTGTGACTTGTGGTCTTTCCTCACTGCTGAGCTAACATTTTTCTCTTCCTGTCTTGATTTGTGATAACTTATGGTCACATGAAATGGTGGCTCCCACTTCCGCTCTGTGTCCTGGCTTTGAATCTGATCTGATTCCCCTGACAGATGTTGGTCAGGGGGAGGAGTTAAATGACAAGCATGACACTGTTGCTGTGCAAGTGCCTTCCCTTTTGTATGTTGTGACATCGCACACACAAAACGGGACATTGCTTATGTTGTGATTCTGGATCATGTCCTGTGTATTCCTCTGTTTGTGCCCTGGGTTAAATGCAAGATGGGGGACAGCCTGTAGCGTAATATGTCGATCTGGCCACTGTGTTGGTTTCATAGCAACCAGATCTTAACAGGCCTCTTTGAACATATCACAAATTTTATTCAACAGCTTGTTTTTGCAGTTTTCAAACTTTCCATTAAGGTACTATTCTGAATTTTGCAGATTGTTTTGCAGATTATTGGGTTTGTGAGTGTGTTCTCCCCCCCCCCCCCCAAAAAAAAAAAGTTAGCATTCAAGAATGCACGGAAAAGTTGCTTTAAACCAGATCAAGCCTCAATCTGATGGAGTGTAATTGTCCTGCTTAGCAGTGGCTCTCCATGCAGAATTCCCCAACCCTTGTTATTTCACCGTTTTCCTGGAAATTCCAGGAACAGTACCTGGATCCCCCAGCAGGCAAAGCGGGTGTTACATCACAGACTTGCAGCTCTAGACCCTGAGTCACTTCCTCTAAATGATTTTTCCAAGAGTTGAACTCAATTCAGCGTTTCTGAAAGAGCTAACTATTCCACCACGGTTTTTCCTTTTTTGATTATTTCATTCCATAAAACAATAAGGCCAGCAGTTGAAAAGTGTCAAAAGTTAGATATCAGAAATTTGAATCAGATGCAAAAGAAGAGAAAAAATATTAATACTGTAAAGGAATGCTAACTCTGCGAGCGCATGGAGGATGTTCAAGGGAAGATTTAGGTTAGAACAGCGTATCTGATAAAAGACTAGACAAGAGTTAAGAAAAAGCTTGGGGCAGGGACAGAGGATTTGGCATCGGCAGTTACTTAGAAGAACTGAAAAGATGACTGCAAGAAACTCAGGGTTTGTCGTGTTTATAAATGGCTCCTATTCTTACATAAGGTTGGCTTATATTCACGAATCTTTTGAAGTTTATTTTTTTTTAAAAGACACAAAGCGAAGCACCACTTGGAGAAATAAAATGATCTGCAATAGTAGGTTCTGTTTCATCGTTGCATTATTAAAGTGTCTTAACAACTACGCTGTTAAGTTTTAGAACTGCTGGCAGACAGACATTTCTGGTCAAAGCAGCCTTGGTAACAAATTTGAAATCCAAATCTTTGGACATGCCGGTCTTGTGAAAGGTTTGCCAGGTATGAACACCTGCCTGTCCCAAATCATTAGCCTTTTGAATGGCTCTTATCGATCCCGAGAAAGCTCGGGAAATGGATAGAAATTAATATGTTGCTGCTACTGCTCCACGGCAGAATGCCGTTCACTCACCTGTCGCTGCATTAAAGCAGCTCTCCCTATGCTCACTTTTGGGGTATCCCACGAGGTGTGCAGTAAAAGCATGAATGGCAGAGTGACAGCAAGAAGTGAGATTGTGCTAGGGAGAATTGTGCTTGGTCTACATTCCATGGCTCATGATATACTTCTTCAGTTTGTGTGCTGCCCCAGATGGTTTTTATAAAATTGCAGAGAAAGTTCTGCATGAAATTTATGAAATCCCATGCATTTATTTGGCACTGTTGGTTAAATTGCAGTGTGCAATTGCACACTCCAGAAATTTGAGCGTGTTGGACGCGTGAAATGGGAGAATCTGTTCCATGTTATGTTGGAGGGGTATGGATTACAATGTTCACTGGATGATCTCAGTGCTCTCTCTCACCACAGCTTGCTTTCCAGAGTTTCCATGAAAATAACACAAAGGCAGGAGTAAAACCACACTTGTTCTCAGTTCTCCTTGAAGGCAGCTGGGCTATAATTGAAAATGTAGCCAATCTCTGTATGTAGGCAGGAATAATTGCGTCGGTGTTTCAACTGGATCATCTGCCCATTGGACGACTGAGAAGGAAAAATACCTTGTGGCCGATACCGCCTAGGTGGTTTTGCAATTCACGCCTACCTCTATGGCATGTAGGCCAGAGGTGGTGATGGTACTACTTGCCTAACACAAAATTGTAATAGTGCAAGGCCCTCAATGAAAACCATACACACTGGGCCAGTTTTGGAGGGATCTAAGGGCCAAATTGATGTTTTAAACAACTGGAAGGCACTAATTTGACCCCTTAACCCCTAATAGTCCCCATACCTTGAGTCCCTGGATAAAAATGTGCAGGGGAATACATACATACATACATACATACATACATACATACATACATACATACATACAATAAACTATACAACAGTGATCACCTACTCAATCTGATGTCAAAAATTATCTGTCCTACTCCTTTAACCAATTCCCAAAGACAAAAAAGTTGTCAATTTTTGCCATATATTGGATGTGCTCTGTGGAAGTGACTGCAGAGAAGGGTGTGTTTCTTTATGCACGCATGTGTGTCTGTGTGTGTGTGAGAAAAAGAAAGAGAGGGAGAGGGAGGGAGCAGAGAGAGGGTTCTGATGATGGGATATATTTCTGTAGCAAAATTGGGAGATCCCAGAGGAAGCAATGATCCTTGATTCAACCTGTTGGTGGTTACGGGATATGCTGAGTAGTATTCCAGTGGGTTGTAGAAATCCAGCTAGAATAAACAAAACTTATTCACTTCCTTTTTTGTTTGTTTGTTCTATTCCTTCCCTCTCTTAGGTCTTTTACCAGAACCAGTTGCCAATGGTGATGTGGAGAAGGTAAAAATTACTGCCAATCACATGGTTCCTTGATAGATGTGTTAGAGCTAACATTCAACATCGCAGATTCCTCTGCTCTAAGTGTGTTGTTACTGGTGGTGGCGGCGAGTATCAACAGATTACTGAACAATTCTTATGCCTTCCGAGTCTACATTGTTAGGAAATTTTAACTGGCCCCAGTTTCCCAATACATTCACACCGGAAATAATACAAAAGCATTGCATGTGCCAAGATTGTCTTCAAATAGTTGTAAGGTATTTTCTTTCTCCCTGTGTTTTGTTTTGTTTTTTCAAAAACCTTCTCTGTACAAAGTGCTCAGAGCAGCCCTTGGCTGGCTGCCAGATCAAAAGGGTGAAATCTTCCTAAATTGGTAAAGGAAGGTGAGCTATGCTCTTGATGTTCCTGTAGAAAAAGCCGTCTGAGGAGAGGGCGGGCTGCTGCCTTGGAAGGCCTGTCATTCATTTCAGAGCCTGCCTCTTGTCACTGAGTAGAATGGCCCATTCTTCACCCGATGGGTGGAATCTCACATCTTATAAAAGGCCAAGTTACTTCCAGTCTGCTTTGAAAAAACAAAGCCTAATTAAAGTCGGAGAAGAAAGAAAACCTCATTACAAAACTTTTTTTTTTAAAGGGCTGTGCTTTTTTAAAAACATTTGAATATACATTCAGAGACAGAATGAGAATGTTGCCAGACTATGGGTAAACAGGTTAGATATGTCATTCAATGTCATTTTTCCCTAATTGGTCTGAATGTTAATTGCAAGTCAATATAGAAATAGTCGCTGTTCTGCATCCCAGATGAATAAGTCTGCCCTGTGATGTAATGCAATAATCATTTTCAGAATCATTTCATATACCTCTATAGAACTAATACAGGAGTATATTTATTTATATTTATATTTATTTATTTATATCTCACATTTTTGAACCACTCATCTCACTCAGTGAGAGACTCTCTTGTTTTAAAAGACTCTGAAATGCAAATATTCCTCGGAGCAACATTTCAACAGAATTCAAGATTCAAGATCTTTCAGTCTTTCAATTTTCCTCTTTCACAGAAATCCTCTCCCAATTTGTCGAGCTTAACTCTTTCCCAGAAATTTCAAAGTTTAACAAAACCTCAATACATGCATAGCATTTTATCAAAAACGGACTGGTTAAATTGTGTACATAAGCTGAAATTTGGTGCTATGAGAACACCCAAAACAAGGCTGCTGCAAGGATTTGCTTATCAAATCTGGACAAATTGTGGTTAGTCTTAAGTATATTTAATGGAAACAAGCAAGACTTTAGCCAGAGGTTATCAAGCTGGCTTGTTTTTTCTAATCATGAATCATATTTTAGAGTTTATGGTGGCATGATAAACTCTAATAAATAAGGGAAGCAGAAGAACTGGATAGGGAGTGGCTCGTTATAATAACACTTGGACATGTTTAGCATCTGAACACAGTCACTGGTGTAAGAACAATTGAAGAAAATGCTCTCCCATTAAGTAGATAAAATATATATTGGTCCAAAGGCAAGCAACACGAAAGGGGATTTTGCTCTAACTTAGCTTGAGGAATTGTGCTGCTGCTGATTTATTTGCTTCTTTCCAAAAAGCTAAACTGGGCAGTTGATTTAAAAAAGAGAGATGAAGTTAGCAGAGGAGGAAAAGAATAGCCGCTGGGCATGGATTCATTGGATTGTCACATCTTTTCCAGAATAACTTCTGTGGCATCCATTCTGTTCCACTTTCTAATTCTGTATAGTTTCTAAGATAGCCCACAAAAGCTTCCCTGTCAAATAAAGAAACATTCCCCCTACTAAAAGTTCCCAGGGAAAGTGAGGATTTGCTACTGCCCCCACAGCTCAGAATTCCACAAGAAAAATTCTTTTGAATCAACTTGTTATTGTATGTTAACAAGACTTTTTCTGACCTTGTTGCCACCAGCTCAGGGGAGAATTTAAATGAACCTTGACACAGCAAACAATGGTCTTGGAGAAGAAAGAATGGACAGAGTATGTTTACTAGACAGACAGACTGACCAGTCCCTCATGGGAAGCTACTGTGGGATAGCAGTTAACAATTCAGATGGGAAATAGGACTATGAGATCATCATGACGGGCTAGAAAGAAAGCATTGCAATAAAATGTGTTCAGTTCCACTGCCTTTAATTTGAAATAATGCTGTGCCTGCTACTTAAAGAGCCCTCTCCTGCCATTAAATTTTAAGTTTTTGTTTCTTACTTCTAGGGGAACCTTAGAGATGAACAAACAGAGATTAATCCTGAAAGCCCTTCTAGCCCTGTGACCTTGTCTCCTTCTTCAACTCTAAGTGAGCCTTCCATTGAGGTATGAACACAGTCTGGGTGTAGTAGGCAAATGGGATTGATGAGTGGGGTAAATCATCCAGTGAGGAAGGAAATATTCCTTCAACTGTCTCAGGCCAGAAGGATGCCTATGGTACTATTTTGCAGTGATGGAGAAGCTAAGTCCCAGTTTGTTTGGTAGAAGAAACATTTTTCTCTTAATTAGTCAGCAATAGCACTTAGACTGATAAACTGCTTTAAAGTGCTTTACGGCCCTCTCTGGGAGGTTTACAGAGTCAGCATATCGCCCCCAACAATCTGGCTCCTCATTTTACCAACCTTGGAAAGATGGAAGGCTGAGTCAAACTCCTGGCTATGGGCAGAGTCAGCCTGCAATACTGCATTCTAACCACTGTCATAACAAGTAAAACTTCTGCAGTTTCTTTTTGTGACCGCTTGGAAAGTTTACATGACCCATAATTATTATTTTTTTAAAAAGAGGTTTGTTAAATACTTTTTATTTAGTGAGAAATAGCTATTGCAGGCTTGGTGACAGATTAGGAACTGGGAGGTGATTTGTTATTTGTACCCAACACTAATCTAAGGATGTAGTTGTGTCCAGGGAGAGATATTTCAGGGACAATAGTGTGAGTCCAATTAGATTGAGAATAGGATGTCAAACTGGAACTGCGTATCACTACTTTTCTTTGAGAATTATATTTTGTAAAAAAAGGGGGACTAATATCCCCTTTGGCCATAAAGAAAATTTGATACCTGGCAGAGTCACCCAGACCATTTCGGCATATATCCATGGGAAAACCCCAGATGTGGCATATTTTAATAATGTGTGAGTGTGGCTTTTATGATCCCGAAAGTGGATGAGACTGAATTCTATGAATGCCTAAAAGAGAGTTATTTAGCTTGGCATTACAGGCTTTTTCTCTGCAGGCTCCCAAAGTGGATAGGATCCTTTTTGTAAATGATGGTGGTGTTGTGATCTTGCAGAGCAACTTGGCATAAGTGTGTGGCTTAAGCACTAAGACCAAACTGACTTTTACTTGGATTTCTTTTGATCAGCCTAATACTACCTGTGTTTAAAGTAATATAATAATAACAATAACAATATAATAATAGCAGTCAGTAGATGTGCTTGCATGCTAAATGAAACACGAATTAGGGATACAGTGACCTTTGAAAGGATGTGAATATTAAGATCGAGAGCATTAACCAATCTAAAATCATGACTTATAGTCGTGGCTGTGTGAGTTCCTGAACCCAGACAGGAAATTAAACAACAGTGACCCTGCCTGTGGTCACAGAGCAGGACAGCAGAAGAGACCACAAGCACAACTGCTTCTGCTGCAGTGTTTCCATTGTCACTTGGCTGCTCCCTTTTTCATAAGTTCACAGTAAGTTCTGTACAATAAAATTTTTAAAAGTAACCTTTTTAAGGTTGCTCTTTTCCCATCCTGTAGCAAACCAAAATATTCCAGGCCTTTTAATACAGCCAGGAGAAGATGAAAATAATCTGCCCGCTAGGTGCCTTCATAGGCTTCATACTCATGGCTACTCCAAACTATAGAGAGTTGTGTCATGTAAATACACCCAGCAGTAAGTAAGCGTCTGGGCTTTGGGTCGTGCATAAGACAGATGTTGTTTCAGCAGAATAGCTGATAACTGTTGGGTACTCTATTGTCTGTTTTTGCACCCTTTCATTCTTGCAGCTGTACTCTCATGAGAAGGAGGACAAACTCAGCACCACATCCAGTCCCATTCTTGACTTGGACATCCCACTGGCAGTAGCCAAAGAGCGCGCCCATCAGAAACGTACCAGCAAGCGGGCACCACAAATGGACTGGAGCAAGAAAAATGAACTCTTTAGCAATCTGTGAAGCACCCCAACCCCCAAGCAGGGAGGTGATGTAAGGGCAATATTGGAAAATCTGGCCAGATCATGCCTCCCCTTCCCCTTCCCCTAAGCATTCCGGCCCCTAGATACATTTCCTTGCCCTTCTTCTCTTCCCCTCCCTTTGCTTGGAAATGTAGATGCAAGATCTCGTCTTGCCCTGGGTCACCTGAAAGGGCAACCACGTGGCCTGATAATTCTGCCTGCACTATTTTGGAGAAGCAGTTGTATTTAAAGAGGATGATGAGACATTTTCATGTATCCTTTATAAAAATAGCTTAAGCTAGCTGGTGGATGTGAATCCAAAATGAATTTGGTGTCTCTGTTGGTTCTGTAGTAGAAGACACATACACATATCTATATATAAAGAGAATGTATGCACAGGACAAGGATGTAATACGTCAGGTGCCACACTGAGAAGAGGGACAGTGTGATGCATAGCTGTACTGTAGGTCGATTAACTCTTAAGATAGCTGAAGTTAAACATCTAAAACCATTAATCCCTGTAGATTTTAACTGGCTCTCTTCAGAGAAATCGTTTTGGATGCTGATTGAACTATTCCAGACAATGTCCTATCAGGACTATAGTCTAAGCTTGCATAGAGTACTTTAATTCCTAATTTGATTATGAATGAACATCCTTTTGTGGTGCAGTTCCTCTGTCCTCTTTTTCAAGGAACTGCTTTGCTACGAGCGAGCGGAGAGAAACCTTTCTGATGCTCTATCGTCTTCTCTCTTTTTTGGTAAAGACATTCCTGGATTGCCACTGCAAGAAAGGGCTTAGTAGGCAAGACCCAATACTTCTTACTTCGTGCTTTGGAGGTTTCAAAGTGTGGGAAGAGGAATAATTGAAAGCTGTTGTAGCAGCCAGCCTGTGAGATTCACTTTCTTTTGGCCAGGGGATGTGGTAAGGAGTCGTATCTAATGCGGCAGTTGAAAGCACACAAGGATAATATCCTACACTCAATTTACTCCAGAAATGGAGCCAATCAGGGTTTTCAATAATCATGATTAATTAACAACTTACTGATAATAGTGTTTCAATTCTGGAATTGTTTTCTAATTATGGCTCATTTCCCTGTATCTGTGTATAGTAAAAAAAATCATTCCTCTTCCATACATTTTTGTTTTTGTTTTCCTTGATTAATGTTTGATGTCAAATGTAAGAGAATCTTTTTACTGGAGCAAAATGCTGCCTTGATTTTGTGTGCTTATTTAAAATTAAGGATTGGGTTTTTTTGTAAAGCCACATACACAGGTCACAGTATATGTGAAAGTTGAAGTCTGCATGAGATTAGCCAATCTCTCTAGTCTTATAACTTAATTTATAACCTTAACTGCGGTAGAATGAGAGCTGTAAATCGAGGCCAGCAGCTGACTGATGTAACACAAATAACACACACACACACACACACACAATATTTTTCCACTCTCCAAATAAGAATAGAAGAGTTCTGTATCTGCTTGTTGGACTGGATAATATATCAGACTTCGGGATGATAGAAATTGCTACCTTACCTGCAATTGTTTCCGTTTTTCCCCTGCCAAATTAGATGAGCAGAGCCATGTCAATACTCAACCTAAATAAAAATAAGATTGGTACGGCAACACGTAGGAGAAACTGGGCACCATCATCGACCTCTTTTTCAGCCTAGCTCTGTTTCTGGGGCTGGAGAGATGCATTACAGCAGGGCTAGCAAACTCCTGGGCTGGATGCGTCATGTGCTGGCCACACCCACACCCGGTTTAATGAAGGGGGAAAAAGTCCCCATAAGTCACGTGATGACGTGAGTTTGACACCCCTGCATTACAGGATCTGCTTCTGCTTGAAACTAAAACCACAAGCCAGCGTATTCTATAAATTTCAAGGGTTGTGTTTGTAGAATGAAGTCTTGTTAAAACAAGCTATGCATTTAAGGCCAATGTGCCGCTCTTAGCCAGAAAGTTCAAATAAGAAATTACAATATTGCATTCATATTCATCAGGTGATGCCGGTAAGAGTAGAAAAACAATTTGTCCACAAGACTGTCCTGCCTTTCATTTTCCATGTATTATTTGCCGTCAGTGTGATATAATGTGATTATCTCAAGTAGTTCCCAAATCAATGTGCTGGGCCTTGTACTTGGGAACCATTTTACAACAGGCAATCAGGCAAAGGCCAAAGAAGATTAGGAAAGCAAAAGCTTTATTAAATCATATTCTTCATTAAAGCCCACAAGGATCTTGCTTGATAAGAGTTGACCAATCTGACTTTTTTAAGTTATTAAAAATGACTGAATGAGTTGGAGTGGGAGAGACTAAGTATCCAAGTTTAGGATAGGGAGAGGTAAAGGCAGTTTACGCGTGAATCCAAGGAGGTTCCCAATTTAGGCACTGATCAGATTTAGGCTCGCTTGGTTTCAAAGATATTTTGAAGTGGGCCATAGGGTTTGGGAAGTGCTTGGGGTTTACTAACTAAATTATAAATCAGCTGATTGGTGGCACCCCATTAGATCCAAAGGACTTTCCTGTGGGATGCTTGCCAGAGAAGCCATGTTAATATGTTGCTGCAAAAATAGCCAAGAGCCTTATGTCACCTTAAAAGCCAACCTTTTTAATGCTTCTGTGACTTATTATTCACTTAATCAAATGCACAATAATAAACCCATCATTTTTCTGATAAAGTGGACTGGACTCTTTGGAAGTTTACGGCATAATCAGTTGAGGGGCCTGCAATAAAATGTGAAGTGCTTCTGGGCACAGCTACGTTACATTAGCTTCCATCCTGAAAACTCTTCATTTCAAAATATTTCCCTTTCAATTCCTGCTACTCAAGATCATGAAGGTAAACGGGATCCATCCTAGGGAGACTGTTTGAAGTATGTTTGCTTTTAGAGCTGTGGCTTTTCCTCCTCCTGATGAAAATGGTTTGTGCTTTGCAATTATTTTCTTTCAGAGAGCCTTGAAAACCCACCATCCTTATGTGTTCACATAAGGATTAATATTGACCTGAAAGAGAAACTGGCAGATCCAGCTTTGTGTGACAATGAGAATAGCTTGTGATGAGGCTTCTTATTACAAGTCAAACTGCTTTTGAAGGGCAAAGGGCAGGGCCCACTGATAGGTGGGGATGAGGGTAGATCAGGGCTGTCAAACTCACGGTCCGTGGGCTGGACGCATCACGTGCTGGACATGCCCACGCCTGATTTATTGAAGGGGAAAAAAGTTGTGATACATCACATGACATATTGCCATGACAATGCGAGTTTGACACCCCTGGGGTAGATCATGAAGCAACACCAGATTCAAATCTTTGAAGAATTCCCCATGATGCCTTAATAGTTTTAAGCCAATAATCTCTTAGAAAGAGTCACTCTATAATAGTTAAAAACTCCAAACTGTTTCCTTTTAACTAGGCCAGGCTTGATTATCCAGCTTGCATCATCTGCTTGCCAGAGGGGTACAAGTCATCTGTTGGACATCAGTTTGAGAACTATTTCAATTTTATTGTACAGCCAGAACTGTCACACAAATCTTAAGCCCAGTAATAATATAAAGAGTTTGGCCCACGTCAAATCAGCATTAGCATTTCATAGGCTGAGACCTGCTTTATAATTCCTCAGTGTACCAGGTTGCTCAGCTAATTCATGTGTTCTCTGAAAACGGTGTAATTTACAGCACAATCCTAGGCAAATGTAATGACTGAATAAATCCCATTGTGTACAGTACAGCTTATTCCCAGATAAGTAGATGTTAAACTTTCTGCCTTTGCTTAACAAATCCTGCCAGATTTCTAAGTGCAATGTCCAATGTAGTGGAAACTGATAACAACTTACTTGCCATTTTTCTGACAGTGAACTCCAGAGCATCAGGACTTTATTCATGCATCAATAATATATAAACAGCAGTGCAAACAAGAACTACATCCAGGAACAGCTTTAGAAATGCTAGGCATATCCTGGTGGGGGGTGGGGGGGTGAGGGGGGGAGCTTTGGCTTTTCACTCAAAGCCAGCACATGGTCGTTGGTTGTTTCTCTCAGAAAAGTCCTCATTCCATCATGGTAGGTTGCATTAAGGTGTTATTGTCAGGGCCACATCAATGTTTATTCCTCCTCCTTTCTGCCAGCATAAGAATATGTCAGTGTGTTTTATGCTGCCCTGATAACAAAACTCTAACTTACCTCAGTAAAGAAGCAAGTATTCCTGTCTGCATAACTTAATTATGTGGCCATTTCTAAGGGCAGCACTCCTATCCAGTGTGTGGGAGGGTTGGGGTGTGGAACAGATGTCCATGAGATGGAAGCATTAGTTTCTGAGGTGTTTTACCCCTGTAAGTTCTCACTTAGATTTTTTATGAAGGCAGATCTGTTTAGATTTTTTATGAAGGCAGATCTGTTGATCTTCTGGAAAGAAGCATAAACCAATCTATCGGTCTTCTGAAAGACTGGTAAATCTCTGTCTAAATGTAATCTAGCTGATAGGTTGGAAGTGGGGTGAAGGGTGAAGTGGGAGGCATCTCACATTCATTCCCCTCCTCACTTTGTCCTGTCAGCTGGGCAAAGTTTTACCAGTCCTCTGGCAGACAGGTTCTTTCTTCCTATCACTGGAGCTGGAATATCTTAGTCAATTCTATCCTAGCTTCCAAATATTCAAAAGTGATACATGCTCCAAGGTAGCAAAACAAGGAAGGAAGAAGGCAGGTTTCTCAATAGAAATCAAGTTTCTCTTACAACTGAGGCTAAAATGATTGTGGTAGATCATATTTATTGGAAAGTCAGGGTTATGCTTGCAGCAATCTCAACCAACAAATAGGAGTTCACCCAATCCAAGCTCTGATTATGTCACCACCAAGATTATGATTGAGAAGTCACACATCATTTGTGCCCCGAGAGTTGTGTGGGGAGAAGAAGGAAACACTACTGTTTTGGAATATAAATGGCTGTACTCATGGTGGACTGGGGATGATATGGATGTTACATCCTCTAAATTTGATTAGTGGGTCCATTGCTGGAAATATGGAAAACGTGAAGGATCATTTAACCATGCATAGTCTGCAAGAAACAAATTACTGGATACAAACACACAATGATAGAATGTTAAAGATTAATATTAACTGGAACTTTTTTTTTATTGAGACTTATGGATAGCTAGTTAAAAAAAGACTTATGGAAGGTTGGTTTTGTATATGATAAATGCAGCAAGACTATAGCACGCACAAAGTGGAAAAACATTGAAAGACCCACAGCAGAGGAATGGACCTGTGAAGATAATGGAATGAGTAGAAATGGCAAAATTGAGTTGTTTGATCAGGTACAAGATAACATGCATTGTTATTAAAGATTTGAAACCTTTTATGGACTTTTTACTGAGAACTGGGGGAAAATGAAGTGATTTGGTGATTTATGGATTTTTTCTGATTAAAAAGGGCTGAATAATGGGAAGAAGAAAAATGTGTAATTTTAAAGAGGGAGGTGTGACGATATATTTGATTGTAACTGCTGTAAAGGAAATCAGGAGTTGCTTCTTTGCATACTTTTCTTTTTTTCTGTCTTGTACTTTTTTCACTGTATTTTTTTTCTTCTTTAAATTTCTTCTTTTCTTTTATATCTGAGAAAACATTTTAATAAAGTTATTATAATGTGATTAGAGGGGTGTCTCCATGCCATGATTAGCAGGATATATGGAGAGCCTAAGGCTTCTATATGCCTAAATATGAATGCAGTAAGCTGTGGTTACAACCTGGGGCTCTGCTTTGTTAGTGTTCAGAGACAAGCAAGCATAAGTAAAACCAGAGCTGCCACTTGACGATGGGAGGTTGGAAAGAGCTGCACTTATGCAGGCCTGTTCTCACCCCGTTTGGAGCTCTCCAAACACTCAGCTGGGTGTTGGTGATGAATATGAAACAGCCATAATTACAGCCACGACTATTGTCTTCCCCCCTCCCCCCCATTCATAGTTGATTGCTAAATAATTTTTGTCTCCATTGTACCTCTGAATTTATGCATGGATTAATCAGGAATTAGAAACACAAATTTCCATATGATTATTTTTTTAAATCACTCTTAAGGGTTGGCCTTCCTGATACATTGGATTCAACATTTGTTGCAATCAGCCTACATTTTTCATCATGGCAAGGGTCAAACTGAAGGTCAAGCCTTATAGTTAAGTACAGCTGTTTTTCTGGTCTAGAATCAAATCTTTTCTGAGAACTTGATATTTATTTACAGAATAACAGAGTTGGAAGGGAACTTGGAAGTCTTCTAGTCCAATCCCCTGCTCAAGCAGGAGACCATATATGATTTCAGACAAGTGGCTGTCCAATCTTTTCTTAAAAAGCCTCCAGTGATGAAGCACCCACAACTTCTGAAAGCAAGCTGTTCCAACGGCTAATTGTTCTGTCAGGAAATTTCTCCTTAGTTCTAGATTTGCTTTTCTGCTGGATTAGTTTCCATCCATTGTTACCTGTTTCGCTTTCTGGTGCTTTGGAAAACAGATTGACCGCCCCTCTTCATGGCATCCCCTCAAATTGGACTAAATTACACAATGGGTGGGTGAGACGTTTGAAGCTATTTTCACAGTGTTCTGTTTTTCCCTTCCTCATTTGCCTCTTCAGCAAGTGTAGGTCCTGAACCCACCAGCACCTAAAATGTTGATTTGATGAAGAAAAAGTGTTTTTGTGTCCCCAGCATAAGTTACAGAGTTTCCATCACAAGACTAAAGCTGGGTCTACAAAGAGATCTTTGTCTATGAGACACTTGAGGACAGCAGTTATCCAAACATAGCCATGGGTTCAGTGAACATTTGCTGCATTTCCTGGTTTATCAGCATGACCTCATGTGAAGATCAGTAGTATAATTCAAAAGGAAGTAGATTGCGTTAGAAAAATTCACATGTGCTTTCTTTCCTCAAATGTACTGAAGGACTTTCATTACTGCCAAAGTCCTTTATTTCTATTATTATTATTTTGATTATATGTCCTACCTTCGACACATGACAGCATCTAACAGACCTTGTTGGAGTTCAGAACCTCAGCAAATTTTGGCCTAGTTGCGGCTTGGATGTGAGAAACTCAGGAAATACCAGAGCTATAGGCTACACTAGGAAACTGACAGATTATCCTGCAGAGGAAAGCAATGACAAACCACTTCTGCACTGTTGCCAATAAACTTATAATGATACAGCCATGTATTCAGACTTCACTCGAACAAGCTTTTACATTCACAATTTCTGCACAGGAATGAAATCAGAACATCCTTTCACTATTTGCATCTGGGCACTAGAAATGAATTTAATTTTAAAATATTCATTCATGTCCAGTTGGATAGTTCCAGGGGTGGGCAGGTGTTCGGGCATACCCTTAGTGATGATTCTGCCAGGATCGCAGAACCCCCAAATCCCACTCCTGGCTGGCCCCACCCACTCCACCCCGCCCCTCCCAGGAGTCTCCACGGGGCCCACTGTAGATGCAGGTAAGTGCAGGGCGTGCGCGGAGGCTCGGGGAGGGAGAAGAACAGAGCATGCGGAGCTTGGAGGAAGACCATTTCCACACTCCCAGAGGCTCCAGGAAAGCCTCTGGAGCCCGGGGAAAGGGGAAAAGCCCCCCCTCCCGTAATGCAGGAGGCTGACTAGGCCACGCCCACCCAGCAACCAGGCAGCAAACTCGTTGCTGTGGTTATTGAAGCCCACCCCTGGATAGTTCCTCTCTATCTCCCATACTACTTAACCAAACTAAGTTCTGACCATCTTTTACAAATAACCCTGCTTTGGCTTTGAGCATCAGTATTTCTCTGCTTGTATATATCCTTTTCCACAGTACAGTCTTTCATTCATTTCACAATAACACAATGAAGATGTTTATCTAGAGTCTGCTGTTCAAACAATTTAATTTTTCTACTTTCCTTTGGTTAGTGTTACAATAGCACATTTTTGTAAACTGCAAATCATCCTTCAAGTGAGGAGAGAGAAACTTTAGTGAAGTTTTCAAATATTCTACAGACAGCAATTGCATCTCGCTCCATGGCTGCCCTCTTGTGGTCAGTCCTTGGCACAGGGGTCAGTGGATACAATTTGCTACTCTATTGAGCTTAAAGCAGGGGTCACCAAGCTAGATCCTAAAAAGCATACTATTGGGAATCACAGGTGAGCTTCAGTAACTCCCAGCAAACTTAAATTGCAAATGCATTCTTTCTTGATTGCATGTTCTCTAAGACACAAATGGCTTTGCCATCCCAGCAGATGTGCAGATTGCTGAATTGGAAAGATCCTTCAATTTGGAAGAATTGGGTTATAGTTCATTCTCCTCACCCTTGCTGTCAAGTATGGAGCTAAGGAATGGTGTGATTTGAAACTACAGATTGCGGAATCACCAGGAGATTGCCAGTTCATCAGTACTGCTGGAAGATTATAGAAGTACTATGCAACTGATGCAATGAGCACAAAATTACCATTTTAACAAAATTTAATTGGAAAAAGTGCAACCAGTCTCCTCCTGAATTGTGGAAATAACAAAGTCTAAGTAGGTTGAGGAAAAGCAAGATAATGTTGCATTTTTTTTCCTGCAAGTTAGTATTCTTTGGGGAAATCTCTTGGGGACTATGCAGGAGACAAAGCTAAAGGAAACCGAGTTAGCTAGAGCCAAGAATAGGTGCAAGTAATTATTCTTATTTTGATTAACAGATTTTGTTGAGTTTTAAATTTATATGCCATTCCTTGAAAGCTCTAGGTGCAAAAAGGAAGCTTGGGAGGGCCACCTGCAGCCCTCATGAGCTCCATTTTCGGCCACGACGGCCTCCTGCAACCCTCTGCCAGCAAAAAGGGAGCTTGGGAGGGCCACCTGCAGCCCTCATGAGCTCCATTTTCGGCTGCGACAGCCACCTGCAACTTTCTGCCAGCGAAAACAGAGCACAGGAGGGCTGCACACGCCCCTCCCAAGGTCCATTTTCGTTGGCAGAGGCACCACAGGCTGGTACTTCACTATTTCCAGGGTGGCCTCACAGGCCAGATTAAGCACCCTGTGGGCCGGATCCAGCCCTCGGGCTTTGGGTTTGACACCCCTGCTTTATAGGGAACAGATTCTTAGCAACATATACTTTTATCCAATTAACTAGTTACCTCTGTAGTCGGACATTTCATCTTGGTGGAAAACTACTTTATGAGACTTAAAAGTAGCTGAGAACAGGCAGAGATTTGCTGCTGATGTGCAGTGTTATTGAATCAGCTGAGAAAAGGCAATACCCCTTCAGCAGATCCTGGGATGAAAGAAGTCACCTCTTAAAGATTGGCAACCGCCTCACTTTTATAGCCATTTGCAGCATCCTGTGATCAAATGACCATGATTTGTGATTTTTTTTTTTGCTGGTTTCCAGCATTTATTTACAATTTATGACAAAAAAAACAAACCACCTATTGGGGGAAATGGATTCACTTAACAACTGCAGCATTCACTTAATGACAATGGCATTCGCTGACTGACCACTGCAAAAACTGTCCAAAAAATTGGGTCTGGTCTTGTGATATCTTGACTTATGACTGCAACAGCTTATGACTTTAATTCCATGCTCATTTACAGCCTTATGTGGAGGACTATCTGTATTATCACTACCCGATAGTACATTTTATGTGTGTTACCTTGGTAACACTCCAGAGTAGCTGAAAACAAAAAGAAAACAAAAGGGAGCCACAATTTGCATACATTTTGCAAATGGAAATCAATCTGCTTAAAGGGACATTTAGAAACACTAATATTAAACTAGCAACATATCTCCCTCTGGGAAGGATGAGATCAGATGACCTGTATGTCAACTTATCCAGATGTTCTGGTTCAGGTCCAGATGCTAAATGTTGCCAGACAACGTCAGCACCTGTGTCCGCCCTTCATGCCCTTCTTTATATTTTAACTGGATCTGGCTCAGGCAGCTGTTCAAACAGAATAGAGCAAGGTGCCTTTTTCCTGCCCTTTGAATGGCACACTGGAAGCCTCATTCTCTTAGAAGGTGAGGTTACTTCAAAGTGAGGTCTCAGCTGGAGAGCCTAAAATGTTGCTGATGGTCAGATGAAAATAGCCTTCTGGTCTTCTGGAGAACACAGGATTTCAGCGTTCCATCCAAGTTCCAATAACTCATTCAGCACTCAGACACAATTAGATCCAAGTAAGAATTTATTAAAGAA